>PVHP010012153.1:0-43665 GCA_004024765.1 Zapus hudsonius
GAATTGAACCCGGGGCCTTAGGCACTGGAGGCAAGTGCCTTAACCGCTGAGCCATCTCTCCAGCCCTCTTCCTTCTTTCTTTCCTCCCTCCCTCCCTCCCTCCTGCCTTCCTCCCTTCCTCCCCTTCCTTCCTTCTTTAGAGATAAGGTCCTACTGTGTAATTCAGGCTGGCCTTGAACTTATTTCTCATGTCTCAGCCTCTAGAGTGCTGGATGGACAAGTGAGTAGATACTTTAATGCTTGGCTTTGATAGTGTTTTTTTTTTTTTTTTGGGGGGGTAGGGTCTCGCTCTAGCCCAGACTGACCTGGAATTCACTATGTAGTGTCTCAGGGTAGCCTCAAACTCATGGCAATCCTTCTACCTCTGCCTCCAGAAGTACGCCACCATGCCCAGCAATAGTTTTTTTTTAAAAAAATGTTTTATTTGTTTATTTGTAGACAGAGAGAGACAGAGAAAGAGAGAGAGAGAGAGAGAGAGAGAGAGAGAGAGAGAGAGAGAGAGAGAGAGAGAGAGAGAGAATGGGCATGGCAGAGTCTCTCTAGCCAGTGCAAACAAACTCCAGATGCATCCACCACTTTGTGCATCTGGCTTTACCTGAGTACTGGGGAATTGAATCTGGTTGTTAGACTCTGCAGACAAGTGCCTTACCACTGAGTAATCTCTCTAAGCCCTGCCAGTGAATTCTTATTTTTATGTGTCATGACCAAGTTCTAAGTTACCACTTTTCCCATACTCTCTAAGGAATTATCTTCCCTTCAGGTCTCAGCTCAAATGTTACTGGCAAGATGACTTTTTCTATGTTCTTATTCTACTTTGTATGTACAGCTAACATAGTGTTCTACTTAATGAATATTGACTAGGAACCTAATTTAAGTCAGTTGCTGTGGGAAGTAAGGAGTTCATAGTCTGCAAGGAAAGATAGACACGTGATAAAGTAATTGTGACATAGTCATAATGCCATTCTCTGTGAGAAGCGAATTGGAACTGGAGAAATGGCTCAGCAGTTAAAGGCACTTGCTTGCAAAGCCAAGTGACCCTGATTCGATTCCCCTGGGGAATCATTTGCTCATAAAGCCTACTGGCCCAGGTTCAATTCCCTGGTACCCATGTAAAGCCAGATGCACAAAGTAGAACATGTGTCTGGAGTTTGTTTGTAGTGACAAGAGGCCCTGGCACGCCTATACTCACTCTCTGCCTAATTCTCGCTCCAATAAAATAAATAAATAAATAAATAAATAAATAAATAAATAAATAAATAAATGAAAATATTAAAAAAACGAAGAAGAAGAAAGATGTTGGGTGTGGTGGCCTATGCCTTTTATCCCAGCACTTGGGAGGCAGAGGTAGGAGGACTGCTGTGAGTTCAGGCCCAGCCTGTGACTACAGAGTGAGTTCCAGTCAGAACCTATCTCAAAAAAACAAAAAAGAAAAAAGAGAGAGAGAGAGAGAGAGAGAGATTGGAGGGGACTACAGACATCGCTCACTCGTCTTCCCATATCCAATTCTAATAAGATGCTAAGGATTTAAGAAGTCTAAATAACCTAGATTTTAGGAAACTAACACATATGGGGAAGGAGACGAGGAGGTCAGTATTAGGACAGCAGTTATAAATTACACCAGCCTCAATGAAACAGTTTCCAGCTTCACTAGTAGAGGTCTGAGTAACCAGGACAGTAAACATTGTCCCTTCTGGAAGTCAGAATAGGTTGCTGGATGTGGCAAACTTTTGAGACCTTTTGCCCTAGGATCTGAAAAGTAGTATGGTCAAGATGATCAGTCATCAAAAAACCATTTTTGACTCAAGATTCCCTGGAGACACTCTTAAAAATAGGTGAGTCAATTCCTAGGGTAGGAAGAGGGTTCTCATGCTGAAATAACTTGGATAAAAATGTTTATTAAGCTGAGCATGGTGGTGATGTGAGTTTGAGGCCACCCTAAGACTACATAGTGAATTCTAGGTCAGCCTGGACTAGAGCGAGACCCTACCTAAAAATAAATAAAAAAATAATGTTAGGGCTGGAGAGATGGCTTAGCGGTTAAGGCACTTGCCTCCAGTGCCTACGGCCCCAGGTTCAATTCCCCAGGTCCCACATAAGCCAGAAAACAAGGTGGTGGCCCTGGTGCTCTCTCTCTCTCTCTCTCTCTCTCTCTCTCTCTCTCTCTCTCTCTCATCTCTCTGCTAAATAAAGAAAAATTTAAAAAAAAGAAAAAACTTGGTTGGGCTGGAGAGATGGCTTAGTGGTTAAGGCACTTGCCACCAGTGCCTAAGGCCCTTGGTTCAGTTCCCCAGTACCCACGTAAACCAAACCCACAAGGTGGTGATCCTGGTGCTCTCTCTCTCTTTCTCTCTCTCTGCTTGAAAAATGAATAAATAAAATATTTTAAAAAATAAATCATTAAAAAAATAATGTTTGTTAATAGTCCGAGTTATTAAACAGACAAATGAGGCCACTTAGAGGAGGTTCTATCTGGGATTTTTTACATGTGTGTTTGTGGTGCATATATAGGTATGTGTGTTTCTTTCTTTTTTTTTTTTTTTTCGAGGTGGGGTCTCGCTCTAGCCCAGGCTGACCTGGAATTCATTATATTGCCTAAGGTTGGCCTTGAACTCATGGCAATCCTCCTACGTCTGTCACCAGAGTGCTGGGATTTAAGATGTCTGACACCACAACCAGCTTATAAATAGCATATTCTTTTTTCCTTATGTGTAGGGAATTGTCTTGAATGTGTCCAGCATGCAAAAACAATTATTATCCCCAAATATCAGCCTAATTTGTGAGAACAGGTAAGATACCATTCTGTTAACCTAGCAATTTAGAAATATCTGAAAGTTGAGTATATTTGAGGAAAAGGTCATTCAGTGTGGAGAAAAAGCCCTTGGCTGGAGCACTCTACTGAGATGTGTGTGGTGGGGACCAGATACAGAGAGCGATGGTGGAACCTTAGTGTGGCAAGGGTAACACTTTTCAAGTGCTCAGCGTTAGCTGAGTGTTGAACACTGATAAAGCTAGCAGAGGAGAGAGTTTATAACTATATGGCTATTCATATACTTTATCAGGGCGTGAGGTAGAGACAACTATTTCTGAATTGAGTGTAGATAAACTCTTATGGAAGGTCAATGATACAGAAGCCAGAGGGCCAATCAATAGAAAATCAGGTCCCCTGTGTTACAAGAGAGCAATAGATCTGTTCCAGGGCAAAACTTGGGGGAAAATTCCAATGATCAGGGCAGTTATCTAAATAACCCAATTGTTGAAACTAACATGAGAAATGGAGGCAGCTCACACCACAGAGAAAACTGTCAACGCAGGTGCAGAGGCTCAGGAGGCTGAGGTAGGAGGATCTCCTGAACCCAGTAGTTTAGGATCAACCTGGGTGGCATGCTGATACTATCATCTCCTCAAAAACAAAAATATGAGAGACTCAACTAATTGAGGTGGCTAGATACCCAGCAAGGATTCCAATGACCCGTGACCACTATGCCTGACAACTTAATGGGACAGATGGAAAGTCGAATTATGGATCTGTAAATTTTGGGGAAAGAGGCATGAGAATAGATACTTTGGAACTCTAAAAGGGCTGGGCGTGGTGGTGCACACTTTTAATCCCAGCACTCAGGAGGCAGAGGTAGGAGGATCACTGTAAATTCAAGGCCAGCCTGAGACTACATAGTGAATTCTAAGTCAGCCTGGGCTAGAGTGAGACCTGACCTCGATAACAAAACAAAACAAACAAAAAAAGGAGGCTGGAGAGATGGCTCAGCCATTAAGGCACTTGCCTGCAAAGCCTAACAACCTGGGGTTCAATTCCCCAGTACCTACCCATATAAGCCAGATGCACAAAGTGGTGCATTCATTCTAAAGATTATTTTCAGAGCCTAGAGGCCCTGGAATGCTCTCTCTCTCTCTCTCTCTCTCTCTCTCTCTCTCTCTCTCTCTCTCTCTCCTTGGAAATAATAAAACAATTTTGCTCTTCTCTCACACACATGGCCTAGAAGAAGGACCTCTGGCTCTCCAGGGACCTGGTAAGGTCTCCCAAGACCCCCACCACAGGCTGTGGTGAGGGGCTGGATTTTTTTTCCCCACATGAACCTTTCCTTCTCATGATCTTTTCTTCTTCTGCTTTTTTGGCTGACTAGCATAGATTTGGCTAAAACCTCTCCCAGGTGCTCTATCCACACTGGTGGCTGGTGATCTCTGTAACTCCCCATTTTCTTTTAAATAAAGACTCCCACTATACCTTAAAAAATAAATAAAATTTTAAAAAAGAACTAAAAGACAAAGTACTGAAGAAATTGGGAGTAAATAAGGCTCCTAGCCAAAAATAAAAACCAGTTCTAATCTCCCTAAGATTACAGCACAACAAAGAAAGAGGGGGTAGAGATGGACTTGGACCTTGAGTAATGGTCAGCTCTCCTAAGAGGTGGCCCCAGCCAGGAAAAGATCTCATCTTTGTCTTCAGCTTTTATTATTTTTGGCCTTTTTTTCTTTTTCTTTTCTTCTCTTTTCTCTTCTCTTCTCTTCTCTTCTTTTCCTTTCTTTTCTCTTCTCTTTCTTTTCTTTTCTTTCCTTTTTTTAAAGGTAGGGTCTTGCTCTAGCCCAGGATAACCTAGAATTCACTATGTAGTCTCAGGAAGGCCTCCCTCTCTCAGCAATCCTCCTACCTCTACCTCCCGAGTGCTGAGATTAAAGGCCATGTGTTTTTTAAAGTAAAGAGAAGAATCAGTTAAGATCTGGGCTTGTGTATTTACTGGCTCTCAATAGACATTCTGAAATAGTTGAGCGCATTGTGGTCCACATATAGGATAGTTTAACCACTTGCTATGGAGTCAGTTGCTCCCAGCACTGAATTTCAGAGCAGGCATTAGAAAGTCTACAGGGGATGAGGGAGGGGGTGGAGAGATGGCTCAGCAGATAAAAGTGCTTTAGTGAAAAGCCTAACAGCCTGGGTCAAATTCTCCAGTACCCATGTAAGCCAGATGCACTAAGTGGCACAGGCATCTGGAGTTCATTTGCAAGAGCAGGAGGCCTTGATGTGCTCATTCTCTCTCTCTCTCTCTCTCTCTCTCTCTCTCTCTCTGTCTCTTTGAAAAGAATAAAATATTTAAAGAAATCTTTAAAAAGAATAGTGAATTTTAAAAAAAAGAGTAGTGCATTTATAATCCTAGTATTGCTTGGGAGGTGGGGGCAGGAGGATCTTTGGTTACATACTCAGTACAAGGCCCACCCAGGCTACTTGAGACCCTGTCTCAAAATAAACAAAAACAAACAAATTAAAAAGTAGTGAATATACTTTATGTCAGCTCAGCTTCTGAGCAACTGCTTCCCACCTCTCCCTAGTTCTCAAATTCAGTAAGTGGGGTGTAGCCAAGCATCTCCTGCTTCTAGGGTGATCACATGACTTAGACCTTACTGATTAGAGAACCCCCCCTTAACTGGACTCAATCATTTGCTCTGGGTGACAACATTACCCAAACTAGGTCAATGAGACTAAAGCCCTGAATTTTTATGCAACTGTGGTGAAATTTGTGCTGTGCTGGATGGAACTGCTATTGGGGTGGAGTGCAAACCCACAGCTATTGGATGTATCTTTGGGAGAGCTGAGGATGAGTGTGGTTCTTGCTAGCATTGCTTGAGCACCTCTACTCTCTGTTCTTGAAGCAAGACTATCCCTTTATTTAGTTATATTTTAGTCACTTATAAGCAAAAGTCATGCTATGACAGCAGTGAACCTGAGCCACATGAGACTCAAGCTTAAAGTTGTTCCTTTACAACTTCAGCAATTTTGCTTAATTTCAGTAAAAGTTGAGGACATATAATATCACATAGTGCATAAACATGGCCCATTAGAAGATCTCCACTATTGTTGTGATTCTTGCTGAGGACTGAACCCAGGGCCTCAGGCATGCTAACCATACACGCTATGACTGAGCTATACCCTAGGATATAGAAGGTCTCAAGCAACTGGTCTTATTCTATCAGTTATGAGAAATTAAAAGCAATCACAATGTTCATGAAAGATGATTACAGGGGGCTGGGGATAATAGCTCAGTGGTAGAGTGCTTGCCTAGGTCATTGGTTCTGTCCCCAGCACTACAAACAAACAAACAAACAAAAAATGATTCCAGGGCTGGAGAGATGGCTCAGCAGTTAAGGCGCTTGCCTCCAGTGCCTAAGGTCCCAGGTTCAATTCTCCAGTACCCACATATGCCAGACCCACAAGGTGGTGGCCCTGGTGCTCTCTCTCTCTCTCTCTCTCTCTCTCTCTCTCTCTCTCTCTCTCTCTCTCTCTCTCTCTCTCTCTGTATCTCTCTGCTTGAAAAATGAATAAATAAAAAAAATTTTAAAAAAATGATTCCAGCTGGGTGTGGTGGCGCACGTCTTTAATCCCAGCACTTGGGAAGCAGAGGTAGGAGGATCGCCATGATTTCAAGTCCATCCTGAGACTACATAGTGAATTCCAGGTCAGCCTGGGCTAGAGGGAACCCTACCTCGAAAACAAAACAAAACAAAAAACAAAAAACTTTAGTGTTTTAACATTTGACATTATCAGGGTCAATCCAGGGCACCAAATCAGAAGCATAAAATCCAGAAGGAAATCAATTCTTTGATTGCCAAACATTCTCCCTTGTGGGAGTTCAAGGCCTTGGTAACCTTGTCAGCTGCTTGGTTTAGGCTTGTTCTAGTAATATTTGACCCCATCAGTTTGAAGGGCACCATGTGAGATAAATCAACTAATAAATAATGAGACAAGTTTTATTTTGACTTACAATTTTGGAGGTTCCAGTTGCTTTTGGTAGTGATCATGTGTCGTAGTCAGACACGCGTTGCTGGGATGAATCTCCAAACCAGGCACAATTTGGGGAGGAAAGTCTTTATTGAAATTATCAGATACAGGGGAAGTTAAGGAAAAGGCTGGCTCCCTTTTCAGAAGCAAGCAGAGAGAGAAAAAGTACCTCTAGAAGCAAGCAAGCGAGCACACTGTAATTCACAAAATGCAGAACTGCCAGACCGTTCAGACTCTTCTTTTGCATATCTATCCCTAGTGTTTTGCATCCAATTTAGAAAGGGCCAGTCCCCAGGAGGCTAGGCCAAAGTGATATTTCCTCCAGCCATAAGCCTGGAGACAATTAACAATTTAATAAACACAATTATAATAAATTCTATTGGGGGACATTATTCAAACTACCACATCATGGTGGTATTGTGTGGCAGAGCAAAACTACTCAACCACATAACCAGGATGCTAAAGAGGGAGTCAGAGAAAGGGCTGGGGTGCCTCAAAGGCATAACCCCAACAAGCTGAAAACCTTCCACTAGGCCCTACCTCTTGAAGTTTCTATCATCTCCCATAATGCCAAGATGGGTACCAAAGCCATCATGGATCTTTGGGATAGACTTCATTTATTTTATTTTATTTTTTGAAGGTTCAAAGAGATGTTATTACAGCTTAAATCTTTAGGAGGGGGAAAGAAGGGGAACTTAAGCCTAGGACATAAGAGAAGAAAGCAAGTTGGAGTTCTTGCCCAGGGACACAAGAGGGGGTTCAGAAGCCCCATGAGGGAAGAGCTCTTGCCCAAAGAGACAAGAGGGGGTTTTCTTAGGAGACACTTTTTTGTTTGTTTTATTTTCTTTTTAAAAATTTTTATTGACAGCTTCCATAATTATGGATAATAAATCATAATAATTCCCTCCCCACCTCTATTTTTCCCCTCTCAAATCAAACCTCCATTGATTCCTTCTTTTCAATTAGTCTCTATTTTATTTCAATGTCATCATATTTTCCTCCTATTATGAAGGTTTTGTGTAGGTATTATAAGGCACTGAGAGGTCATGAAGATCAAGGCCATTTTGTGATCATGGTATCTCCCCTGCCAGGTAAGTATTCAAGGCCATTTTGTGTCTGGAAGATTGCGTTGTAAGCAGTCCTACCCTTCCTTTGGCTCTTACAATCTTTCTGCCACCTCTTCTGCAATGGACCCTGAGCCTTGGAAGGTGTGATAGAGATGTCCCAGTGCTGAACACTATGAGAGACACTTTAAATCCAAACTACCACCAATAGATACTATGTTAGAAAACTGAAAAAGAGAAAAAGCTATTGCCTTGGTTCACAGAATCTTATGGTAAGGTGTAACACTATTAAAATCAGTTATTTCCTCAAAAGTGGGAAATCACAGGTGAATTCTGAGATAGCAGATGTGTCAGGTTCTAGATTAGGCTCCTTTACCCATATGCTTTCTAGGGCTAGGCTGGGTGTTTCTTATAACTGGCCACTATAGGTCTCACTCTTGCTCTGCCTCTCCCTTTCTCTCTCCTTCCTTCCTTTCTCTCCCCACCCCCTCTTTCTTGAGACACGGTCTCAATATGTTGCTTATACTCATCTTGAACCACTGGGATCAGGTGATCCTCCTACTTCCTGCCTCAGAGTAGATGTGATCACAGACAGGAACATATTGCCATTCCCAGTTGGTCTGTGAGCATCAGCATTCTCTCTCTCTCTCTCTCTCTCTCTCTCTCTCTCTCTCTCTCTCTCTCTCTCTCTTGAGGTAGGGTCTCACTTTCGCCCAAGCTGACCTGAAATTCACTATGGAGTCCTAGGCTGGCCTTGAACTTACCACCGCCCAGCAGCATTCTTTTTACTAAGTACACTCACAGGCCACTGAGCGTCAAGCTCCAAAGCAGGTGTGTGGGAAGCTTCTGCCTGTTTTGGTGGCATCTTACAGATTTTTAGTACCCTTTCTATGAGTGTGGAGTTGGAGGGAGGAGTGCTGCACATGACTCCAGCCAAGTATGTGTATGCATTGTCCTCAGAGAAACAATATTGGTTTTCCAAGGAAGAGAACCCAAACCTCCTCCAGGGGAGACAACTTCAAGACTTGAAAGGGGTTAGAGAACATTTGAAACTTTTGGCTGCCAGCATTTGAACATTGTTACTATTTTGGAGGACTTCTAAATTAGCTAGGAGGTAGGACCCATAAACTCTGATATGCTGTTGAATGTAGTTTGGGAAATAAGGTGATATTTTAAGATTTGCTGATTGGAGGTATAATGTATATACTTAGGTGGGAGAGGAAAGTCATAGTGATTAATAAAAAAATAATTTACCACAGATGGGCAGAACTCTTGAAAAAAGCCACTTCCTGGCTTCTAGAACACTTGGTAGGCATTAGGGCTCATGAGAAAGCCCTTTCTCAGGCACTATTCTAGAATCCTTGGGGAACAGACAGTGAAACTGGAGAGTAGGGGCCTTGGAAGATGGTTTGGTTGGTAAAGTGTTTGCTGGCAAGCATAAAAACCTGGGTTCAGCTCCCCAACATCCACATGAAACCCAGGTGTGACAATGCAAGCCTGTAATCCTGAGCTACGGAGGAGACAGGAAGAGGATTCCTGGAGCTGGATAGCTAGTTGTTAGTAGATTAGGCTCAGTGTGATGCTGTGGGCCTGCTCCGCTGTGTGCTGGGCTGCAAGGCTAGCTTCTGATGAAGGAGACAGTCCCATAGCTAAGGACAGCTCAGCGTATGTGCTCAGAACCAGGGAAACAAGCATTCTGCCTGAAAAGGGGCAGAGCTAGAGCCTGGGGCACAAAGGGGAAGTGATGCCTGAGTCGAGTCTGGAAGGGTTAGTCTGGGCATTTCAGGCTAGAAAAGGTGCTGCAAAGTCCAGGCAGGAGAGAGTCCAGAGATCCCTCTGCTAGGCTGCCACTTGCTTCACTTCTCTGGCTCATCCTTCTCCTCTCGGTGTCTTTCTATGACCCAGGAAGCAAGTTCTGTTATTATTATTTTGGGATTTTTTTTTTATTTTTCGAGGTAGGGTCTTGCTCTAGTCCAGGCTGACCTGGAATTCACTTTGTAGGCTGGCCTTAAACTCCCAGTGATCCTCTTACCTCTGCCTTCTGAGTAAGCAGAATTAAAGGCATTCACTACCATGCCTGGCTATTATTATTATTATTTATTTATTTTTTTTGGTTTTTCGAAGTAGGGTCTTGCTCTAGTCCAGGCTGACCTGGAATTCACTTTGTAGTCTCAGGGTGGCCTTGAACTCATGGCAATCCTCCTACCTCTGCCTCCCGAGTGCTGGGATTAAAGGCGTGCGCCACCACGGCCGGCTTATTATTATTATTTTAAAATTAATTTATTTGTGAGGAGAAAGAGAGGGGAAAGATGGGCGCACCAAAACAAATTTCAGATGCATGCACTAATTTGTGCATTTGGTTTTAGATTAGTACTAGGGAATTGAACCCAGGCTTTGCAAGCAAGTGCCTTTAACTGCTGAGCCATCTCTCCATCCCTGTTATTATTATTATTATTATTATTATTTTTTTTGGTTTTTCGAGGTAGGGTCTCACTTTAATCCAGGTTGACCTGGAATTCACTATGTAGTCTCAGGGTGGCCTTGAACTCATGGCAATCCTCCTACCTCTGCCTCCGAGTGCTGGGATTAAAGGTGTGCTCCACCACGCTTGGCGCCTGTTACTATTTTTAAAACATTTATTTATTTGAGGGAGAGAATGGGCATGCCAGGGCCTCCTGCCATTGCAAACAAACTCCAAGTGCATGTGCCACTTTGTGCATCCGACTTTATGTGAGCACTGGGGAATTGAACACTGGGCCATCAGGCTTTGCAACCGCTGCGCTATCTCTCTCCAGCCTCTTTGTCATTATTTCTTCTGGTTGTGTAGTATTGTCATGGTTTGAGATCTTCTTCCATTCTGTCTGTTTATAATCATTCTCCTTTCAGCTCTCTCTGTGTTTTGAGGTAGGTTCTATCAGTTTGGTTTACTGTGGAGTCTAACCCAGCACCTAGCATGTTAGGGGCACTTGAATCTTTGTGAAAGAAGAAAGAAAGAAAGAAAGAAAGAAAGAAAGAAAGAAAGAAAGAAAGAAAGAAAGAAAGAAAGAAAGAAAGAAAGAAAGAAAGAAAGAAAGAAAGAAAGAAAGAAAGAAAGAAAGAAAGAAAGAAAGAGAGAGAAAAAAGAAAGAAAGAGAGAGAAAGAGAAAAAGAGAGAAAAAAAGAAAGAAAAAGAAAGGAAGGAAGGAAGGAAAGAAGGAAGGAAGGAAGGAAGGAAGAACACACTAGATGGGCAGGTAGTGTTCTTTATCACTTCTGGTAAGGTAAGATGGTGACTGGATATGTTTGCCTTTGTTACTTCTATTTGCCTCCCCCTACTGCACCCCCTCACCCTAAACTGGTCTCAGGCCACCAGGGCTTGCATTTGCTTATTTCAAATCCAGAAACTGCCTGAGGACAGGGTCTTTCCTGGATTTGCTTTCTAGGTGCAGTTCCTTGAGAGGATAGTGGAGGGAAGAAGTGGAAAGGAGAATCCTTTAGATGGGGGAGAGGCAAGTGGTCAGAGGGTCCCCAGAGAGCACCACAGTGAGGTTGGCAGGTTTGCCTGGGACTTGGTGTGAGGCACTGGATAGGCTGTGCCTCTCAGGAGACCCCTCCCCTCTCAGCCCCTGGCCTC
The DNA here is from genome assembly GCA_004024765.1 of Zapus hudsonius. Taxonomy (NCBI): domain Eukaryota; kingdom Metazoa; phylum Chordata; class Mammalia; order Rodentia; family Dipodidae; genus Zapus; species Zapus hudsonius. The sequence goes on from PVHP010012153.1 coordinate 11,465, forward strand.
CTTACTGCTAGGGTTACTGAGCGGGTGTCCACAGCCTCCATGAGTGATTGAAAATGAGGCTGGACTTGTATATTCTGAGTATTGGGAACCTTGAGTCCTGATAGAGATGGGCTTTCCCTATACCTCACCAGGGATACAAGTTTCCAGTTAGATTAAATTAGACATCAAGAAAATAAAGAACTGTACTGGAGAGATGGCTCAACTGTTAAGGTTCTTGCCTGCAAAGCCTAATGACCTGGGTTTGATTCCCAGTACCCACATAAAGCCAAATGCTCAAAGTGGTGCATGCATCTGGAATTCATTTGCAGAGGCTAGAGGCCCTGGTGTGCCCATTATCTCTCTCTGTGTGTATCTCTTCTCTCTGTCCCTCTCTCTGTGAAAATAAATAAATAACTATTAAAAAGGAGAGAATAGAGAACCATTAGGTTTTTATATATACTTGCCTGAGGTACAGGGATGCCTACAGAGCCCTCAAGAGGGAACAAATCTACCTTCCTCCAGGTAGGGCCTTCCAAAAACATTCTCATAAGAAGATTGCTAAAAAGAGGACCTTTAGGCCCAGGTAGTCTAAGGAAGACATCTTTAAGCAGGTGTCCTGTGATTTTTTCCTGGAAAGATGTAAAGAAATGTCTATACAGGGCATCTCAGACCAAAGTTTGTCCAAGTCAAGTCCACCTTGGTGAATTAATGACTTTATTGGGGTTCATAGGTGTGGCCAGGCATGGTGGGGCACTCCTTTAATCCCAGCACTCGGGAGACAGAGGTAGGAGGATCATTGTGACTTCAAGACCAGCCTGGGCTAGAGTGAAACCCTACCTTGCATGAACCCGTGCTCGCGCGTGCTCGCACACACACAAAGAACATGGGTCCTCATAGCTTCAAGTGTTTATGATTAAACTTCCTATTTAGTTCCAACTAGTGGAGCCTTTGGGAGGTGGAGTCTTGGTGGAGAAGTTGTGTCAAGTTTATTAGTCCAGCTCTGGGTGTTCAGAGCTAGCTCAGATATCTTCTTTCCTGCTAATGTGACAAGATGTGATGCCCTTCTGTCTGCTCTGACATGCTGAGGCTTTTTTTTTTTTTCAAATTTTAAGCCAAAATAAACCCATTCCTTCCATAAACAAACAAAAAAAATAAGGTATAAAATGTTTGAGGAAAACACCCGAATCGATCTCTGGCCTCCATCCACACACGTGCATCCTCATACATATGAATACACATACACATACGTACTTGCATACCATACACACACAGTGGTCTGGGGCCTTGGGATTCTCAAGTAGCAGAATCTAGTTGGCACATGCTTACAATTTATATATATATAAATATTTATATAAACAACTTTGTGAAACAGAGCCCTGGTTCTGCACCCTATGCCTAGAAGGCCTTGCTTTGGTTCGTCTCTGAGCCCACCCTTCTCCTTAGGATGAGAAATCCGTGATTTGGGCTCAGTGGTTAAAAGCACTTGCTTGCAAAGCTTGTCAGCCTAGGTTTTATTCCCCAATATCCACATAAAACTAGATGCACAAAGTGGCACACAAGTCTGGAGTTTGTTTTTTAGCTGCAAAGGGCCCTGCCACACCCATACTCTCTCACCCTCAGCCTTTTTCTTTTTCTATTTTAAACCAATATTTTAAATCAAGTAAGGAAATTGGAATGACTTTATCTCTTAACAATGACACATATAAGATGGACTCTCAATGTAAGTTCTGTGGACTTGTAGGACACTCATTGTATTTTCTAGAATGGAGGCATGGATTACAAATTGCTCAAAACTACTGAAAGAATGACCATAGGAAGTGAGCATTTTTAAAAACCCTATGTGATGTTTCATTTCAGAAATGAACTGGGCTGAAAAATGAAAGCAGTTTCTCTTCTTGCTGCTGAGTTTTTCTGAGTTTCTTGCAAATTGCTTGGGAATTTTGCAAACAATTCACAGCTGATACAATAAAAGGGCACTGGAACTGTGTCTGTGGTGAAGACCCTAGGGGCAGCCAGCAGGAGGGTTTGTCCTGCCTGGTTCCTGTAACCAAGGAACTGCACAATTTTTTTTGTTGTTTTCTTTTTGTCCTTTTAAATAAACCAAGAGTCAACTGAGGATCTCCAGAAAGGATTACCAGGGTAATCTGAATTTAGATCGCCTTAGAACCTCCTTGGAGAGTTACTTGCAAGTTTTGCTTATTCACTCAAAGAATGTTTGCTGTGTGCCAGGCCTTATGCTGGGTATGGATGACTCCAGAACATTTTCTCTACCCATGAGGATTATACCTAGCAATAGACACTTTGGCACATAGTGGGGTGAAGGCCATGCAAACAGGCCGGCATTGGCTGGTGTGGGCAGAGAAATAGGAGCTTGCCACTTTATACTACAGTGTGTGATGTGGGGGAGAAATTTTGTACCGTTCTGCAAGTACTTCATGATAGATCTATAGATAGTTCTTATAGAACTATCTTATAGAACTATCTATAGACTCTGTGTGTGTGTGTGTGTGTGTGTGTGTGTGTGTGTGTGTGTGTGTGTGGGCTTGTGTGGAGGTCTGAGAACAACCTTGGGATGTATGACCTCTTCCACTTTGCTTGAGACAGACTCTGTCCACCCTTCCCCCCTTCCTGCCTACTTTTTTTTTTCTTTCTTTTTCTGCTTCATGTGCTGCCAGTCTAGCAAGCTTCCAGATTCTTTCCAGAATTCCAGATTCCCATTCTGCCTCCCAATGTCACAGATGCATTGGGGGTTACAGATACTTTGTGTCTAGCTTTATACGGGTGCTGGTAATAGAACTTGGGCCAGCAAACATGCAAGAAAGAACTCAACACACTTTTTTTTTTTTTTTGAGGTAGGGTCTCTCTCTAGCCCAGGCTGACCTGGAATTAGTTTCAGGGTGGCCTTGAACTCATGGCAATCCTCCTACCTTTGCTCCTGAGTGCTGGGATTAAAAGAGTACAACACACACCCAGTTTATTTTAGTTTTTTGAGACAGGTTCTCATGTAGGCCAGGCTGGCCTCAAACTCACTTTGTAACTGAGAATGACTTAAATAACTTTGAAGTGTAGATTCTCCTTCCTCCATCTCCCAAGTGCCAGGATTATGGGTGCGTACCACCCTAGGCTTATTATAGCTAGTTCTTAGAAGTGACAAAAAGAACTGTGTGAGAGGAGTCTAGAGAGGTAAGCAGCAGCTAGATCATTAAAGCCTGAATGCCAGGCTAAGAAACTTAACCGTTATTCAGAGGGCAAGAGGAATTACCTCATGGGTTAAAGCAGGGGAAATATGTTTAGTGCTCCCCCCTCCCTGTCCCAGTGCTGGGGATGCACCCAAGGGCCTTGCACATGTTAGGTATGCACTTATCCAATGAGCTCAGTATCAGTTTTTTTTTAATATCAGTTTTTTTTATTTAGGGCCATCATTCTATCTGTGTTTATGTGTGGGAGATATGAATCGGAGAAGGCAAGGGGATTAGGAGAAAGATAATGAGGTGTGATTCAAGAAATTGAGGGAGAGGATTCTGATGAGCTACAGTTTTGGACCAGGTTTCATTGAAACTTTTTCAGTCCTGGAGTTAATCATGTGGATTGAGAAAATGGAGAAATAGAGACTGTATGTTGAAAATGGGTATATAAAAGTACAGGAAAATAAATGTTACCTTCTTTGTAAAGCATCTATTTACCTGCATGTGGGTCTAGAAACAAGCATGTCAATCTGTGGTCCATAGGTTGCATGCATCCCAGGAGGGCTATGAATGTTCCTCAACACACCTTTGTAGATGACAGATGATGTCCTGTTGCAATGTTAAGACTGGATACTAGCTGGGCAGAGTAGCTCATGCCTTTAATCCCAGTGCTCTGGAGGCAGAGGTAGGAACATCACCGTGAGTTCAAGGCCAGCCTGAGGGCTAGTGTGAGCTCCAGATCAGCCAGAGCTAGAGTGAGACCCTGCCCATGTTTAAAGGCATTTGCTTGCAAAGCTTGATGGTTGGGGTTCAATTCCCCAATATCCACATAAAGCCAGATGTACAAAGTGGTACATATGTCTGGAGTTCATCTGCAGTGGCATGAGGCCTTGCTGTACCCAGTCTCTCTTTCTCTCTCTCTTTACAAATACATAATAAATAAAAGTATATAAGAAAGAAGAAAGCTGGACATCCTTCTTGGATTATCACTGTCTTTGGGGCTCCTGTAGCACTCTGTTGATTTCTCTATCACATGCCTGTCATCATTTATTCCTTTGTTGGCTATAATTCTATACTCAACATTAGGGATTCTGTCTTACCCATTTTTGTATCTGACAGTGAATAAAGGGAGAAACTGGTGTCACACACACACAAATAAAAACCTAGAGTGGAGATCTGGGACTCTAGTGTTGGCTCTGTTACTAAGTGATTGCATGACTTTGAACAAGTCCCTTCACTACTCTGGGTCTCAATTTCCTCATCTGTAAAATGAGAATAAAAAATACAACCCTCCTCTTCAGGGTTATGGAGATTAAATGAGGTAACCGAGCTCACCAGCTGCTTGCCCTGTTCGTGCCCTGCCCTAGCAAAACAGCCTGGACTATTGTTCTTGTCATTTGGATCTCATTTTCTCTCTCTCCTGGTGAGAGCCAAGCTGAAATCTGTTGTCTTGTTGGAGGGGAAGTTTGCAGAAGTGGCATACATGTTACCCAGGTGGTCCCTATTGTTAGAAAAGCAGAGATTAAAAGAGGGGAGCATGTCAGGCAACAGAAAGATAGCCTTTCATGACCCCTAAAGCTGGAGGAAGACCCGAGTGGGGAGAGTGAAGCAAAGCAGATCTACATCATGTGCTGGCGGGTCTAAGCCCCCTAAGCCCAGGACTTCATCAACATTTGGAGGACTGCCACTTCTATGAAGCCCTCTCGCTCACCCAGTGTCATAATTTCTCAGTTCCTAAGGCTGATATGACTATTCAAGTGTTAAGAAAGACGAGGGGAAAAACTTGCAAATGCAAATAAAATAGATGCTGTTCAGAATGATTTTAGGTACAGCTATCTCAAAAGATGATTATCGATTCTAGGTAAAATGTCTTTCCCAAAGATCTATTAACAATTGCTCTTTTTATTATACTGTAAAGGCAAACTTTTCCACTATAAGGCATGTGGCTAAGGGAGGCCCTGGAAGCTAGAACCCATCTGTATTGTTTTCTGTACCTTTTATTAAGTGAATTTACCTAGCTGCATGGACTGGGCCTCACAAGACAAATGGTCAAGGGAAGGTGATGAGTGAGGGAAAGAAAAAGATGAAGGCCAGTGGAATTTTTCCTCAAAGGCTAAAGCCAGTCTTGATGTTAAAGCTAGTGACTAGAGGAAAGAAAAGGTACGTTTTCATTTTGCAAAGCTTTTTTAAAAAAGTATTTTGTGTTCAGATGGCAACTTTAATCATGAAGAACTTTTGGCTGAGTTCCAGGCTAATTCTGCTGGCACAGAGAGCTCTGAGATCATACCCTATATTCAGAGCACAGAAAAAAAATATTTCATCCATTTCTGATTTTTAAAATTCATTTCTGAAACAGAGGGTGGGGGAAATGGAGCATATTTGAACAGTTTGATAACAAAACGATACCAGAGTTTAAAAAAAAGGACATCCTATCTAGTTAGAGTTATAGAAAAATACTATTCTACTTAGGTGACATTTTTTCATTCTTAGAGTGTTTCATAATAAACTAGAGTAGCTTGCATAAATCTGAAGGCACTATCCTATTTCAGATATATAAATGAAGATAGGTAGATTTTGTGATTTACCTAAGGCTAAAGAAAGGAGGGAGGCAAAGGAGGAAAAAAGAAAAAAATAAAAATAAAAACACCTCCCAAACTAGCAGGTTGTGACCCAGGAGTTTGAGCTCTTAGAGCTGAACTTAATCCACACCCAGGCAGAATATAATCCTTCAGCATGGAAGTGGTCCAGGACACCAGAGCTAACATTTTCTACCTTTGCCAAAGAGCCTCAGGCAGTTTGGTGACAGGCAATCAGAACCTCGCTTCTGTTTCTCAACTGAAAGAAAGGCCAGCATCATCTGACAGGCCCTTCCCAACATGGCAGGGCACTGATTCAAGCCCATCTAAAGGAAGTGTGCTTCCCCTTGACTCACATGGCCTCTTGCATCACTTATTCCTTGGAGGTCTCCTGTTCAAAGAGCTATGTGTATAGGAGAGCTGGGTCAGTTTTAGGTGGTACGATTGAACCACAGCTTTATGTCACGTTTCAACCTGGAGCATGATTATACACCGTAGGATCTCCTCACTCTTCCTCACACCACCTCAAATGTCCGGAGGGCCTGGGAGATGACTCTGTATATTAGAGATTGAAACCCTACCACTAACTGATGAAAGGGGGTCTAGTCAAAAGCTGCTGTGGAAATCTGAACTCTTATCTTTGAGGTCTCTTCACCTTCATTTTTTGGGGGGACTGCCCAGAGACACCTGTAAACAAAAATAAACCAACTTGCTCTTGACACATTGTTCTGTCTTTTGAGTTATTCAATGTGAATACTTCTGGCTCCCAAATATGATAAAATAGAGACGGCTGGGAAGTCAGCCACAAATCAGAATCCATCTTCTAGCATCTCCTACCTGAAGGAACAGTTCAGATTAAAATTAATGAGTCTTCCCTAAAGTTGATCCAGCATTTAAACTTTAAAGGTTTAAGAAAACATTTTCAGAAATCTAAGGAGGAATCCCAATGCTCTTTTTTTTTTTTAAAAAAAATAAGCTTAACCCTGTCCATATCTCCTGACTTTTATTCTTTACTCTTTCATCTGTACACATTTTCACTGCTCCCAGGAACTGTCTCAAGACACCTTTAAGGAAGGTAGAACCGCCTGAGGAGGCAGAGGGTGAAAAGTGGCAACTCTTCCCGAGGCAGAGGCGACTCCATACAGCAGAGAGCCACTCAGGGTAGGAGGGTTTTTATTTTATTTTTTTTTTGCTAGGGCTTAAATCAGGTTGTCAACTCAAACACAATGGGCTTTGTTAGTTCTGTGTAAAGAGGAAATGGAGCAGTTTTTGGCCTCCTCTGACTGTATTGTGGGGCAGGATAGCAATTCCAGGCACAGGTTAGCTATTCACTATTCCCCGGGAACTTAATTAGCTGTTTCTGAAATGCATGGAAATATTCGGCATTTTTACACTGAAGCAGGTCTCACAGCTTGGAGTCTGAGTGTGCTAAGAGTCAGGGAAACAGAATTGAAGCCCTTTGGGGGAGAGATGCCAACACCTGGGATGCCTCCCAGAAATCAGACTCAATGTAATTCCGAGACATTTCCCCCCCTGGCAGAGAACTGCACTGCACTTCGCGAGTGGGTTCAAAGTCCTCGGGTGGGTGGGAATCACAGAGGCCCCACTCCAAGCTCGGGTCCCGCCGCGGGTCCGGCGAGCTCGGCTGGATTTGACAACTTCTCGCGGGGGAGGGGGAGGGCACCGCCGCCCGGGCAGAGGCTGCCGGGAAGGGTCTCGGTCCTCGAGACCTCCGCGGGAGCCTGCGCCCCTCCCCCGCGCCGCCGGTCTCCGGGCAGAGCAGAGGCGCGCCAGCCCGTGTCCTCCCGCCGGGTGGACCGAGGCTCAGCGGGAGCCCCCGCCTGTCTCCGGGCAGCTCGAGCCCTCGCCCAGCCTGTCAGTAACCGCCTCTTGCGCCTTCTTTCTTTTCTTTTTTTTTCTTCTCTTTTCTTTTCCCCCCCTTCTGCCTTTGTCCCGCTTAGTAACTGGAGCTCTGACCAATCACCGCTTTACCGGCCGGCGCCGGCTTTCTTCTGATTGGCCCGCTTGGGGCGCGCAGACGTCTCCCGCTTCTCAGCCGGAGCAAGGCAGACAAAAGACGCAGGTTTCGGGCTCCGGCAACCGGGATCAACCAATCACCAGCCGCCTTGCCTCTGGCCCCGCCCTCTCCCTTTCTCTCTCTCCCTCCCGGCTGGGTTTGCGTGCTCCCAGCGCCGACTCCTGGCGAGCGGCCAGCGCCCGGACTGTACCATTCTGATTGAGGTTGGGGGGGAGCAGAGACGATGGCTGATTCAGGAGCACAGCCCTACAGTGTGGCGGAGGGGATTGAAAGTTGTGATGGATGGGAAAATCCTAAACTCTTTCTGAGGAGCTTGAAAGTCCTCGCATACCGAGATGGGACAGGAGGAAGGGCAGTTGTGAGGGTGACGTCCCCCCTGCCCCGTGCGGTTGGGTGGTGCCTCAGCGGGAGGGGAGTGGGGGCGGGGGAGGAGGTCCCCTCAGCGCAGTTAAAATGAAACTCTAGTGGTTCGAGTGAGGGCAGAGCGAGAGGGGCGCCGGCGGCGGCGGCGGTGACGGCACGGGCGGCGGAGGCACGGGCAGCGGCGGCACCGGCACCTGCGGGGCTTCGCTGATTCCGGCGGGAGCGCAAGGCCGAGGCCGACCCGAGCGGACTGCACTCCCGGCGGGCGCCGGCGGCGGCTTGGTCTCCGAGCCCCCCGGAGGGAATCATTTCCCCCGACCGGTGCGACCCCCCGAAACTTGAAGGCAGCCCGCAGCCGTCCTCCCCTGCCGGCCTTTGTCGTGATTTTTACCCCTTGACACCGAGGTGGCTGCCGCTGAGAGAGTAGGAGCCGGTCGGTCCTTTCGGAGAGCGATTGTGTAGAAAGGATTTTTTTTTTCTTTTTTGGAAAATTGCTTTTTTCTTTTTCTTTTTTTTTAAAGCACCTATGCGTTCCTCTTTCCGCGCCTCCGCCACCCTCTGAGGAGGAGAGCACCCCGAAGCTTGAAAGTTGGGGGCGTTTTATGTAGGAGAACCCCAGCCTCATCCTCGCTAGTTGGCTGGACTTGGACCGGCCGTTGGCAAACCAGAAATAATTTCCTTAAGAAACTTTTACAGACACACACACACAAATATATATCATATATATATTTAGATTTTTTTAAAAAAAGAATATCAGATAAGAGATCTCTATATATATGCTTTCTATATATTTCCTTACGACCTGCCCCTGACAGCGCGATGTACAATACGGTGTGGAGTATGGACCGCGATGACGCAGACTGGAGGGAGGTGATGATGCCCTATTCGACAGAACTCATATTTTATATTGAAATGGATCCTCCAGGTACTTGGGGAGAAAGAAAAAAGAAAAGAAAGCATCTTGTGAGATGTCTGATTTGTGTTTAACAAGCCCCAGGTGATGCTTCCAGCGCAGAAGGATCCTTGGTGCGCTGGGTTGGCGGTGAGGGTGACCCCTTCAAGTTTGCACCCCTATCCCGCTGTCCTGCCAAGGGGGTGGGGGGCGGGCAGGGGAGGAAAGACCCGGGGTCTGGTTTTTTTCAGCCCCTCCTCTCTCTCTCTCTCTCTCTCTCTCTCTCGTCTCTTTCTCTTTCTTTCTTCTATTAATGATTTCTACCTGCCTGCAAGGGATGCTTTATAAGTCAATCCACTCTTGAAGTCAGTTTTTCCCCTTGGGGCATTCTTGAAAGCTCATCATTTCCTACATTTATTTGTGTGATTTGGTTCGTCCTGTTTTACCATGGTGAACTTCAGGAACTGAGTTCCCTTTGTGATTATTCATTTTAAGACTCCGTTTTTTTTTTTTTTTTTTCTCCTCGAAACCAAATGCTGGTGGTTGGTGATTTTCAGGGATTGGGCGTCCTTATTCAGTCATGGCTTTAGTCTGTTTTTCCTTCTCAGTATATAGTCTCTCAGATCTGCTTGCAATATTTTATTATTAATTTATGGTGATTTAATTTTGGGGATCGAGTTTAATGTCACTTGAATTCTGAGTAAAATAAGGAACCTTATTCTTGGATATGTACATACGTACATATATATGGTAGGCTTCTATACACATACATGTAAAAACATATACTATATTTTTATTTTAAAGCTTTGAGGCCATTACATACATTTCGTATGTTTGGTAGGAAGGGAAGAGAAAAAGAAAAAGTTTTTTTTTTTTCTTTAAGGTCTTTATGGTTATTAGCTGTCAGATGTTCAAATCCTCTTTGCAATAACAGACAGTGCTTTATGTAATGATTTTGAATGAGTAAAGAGCCTTTGTGATACCTTGTTTTTTACTGAGGATGAGTTTTTTTTATCTTTTAAAATGTGTCATAGCTAAGCATTCAGAATAAATTGTGTGTCATTGGGGAACCTTGCTTATTATAAGACTATGTTTTTTGGGAAACGTTTGAAAGGAATGGAGCCCTTGCAAAGGTAATGAAGTATAAATGTCTTACGGAAGGTATGTAAAAAATATTTCTGGAATCCTTGCAAACAGTGAATTACCCTCTTTTTTTTCAATTAGTGATAGTGTTGAATTATGCCTTGTTTGAAACTAATATTGAGCAAACCTTTTCACTCTTAGTGTTCACTAAGAATCATTTTATAAGTGTCTTGATTTGCTTCCAGATGCAGCTTTTCAGTGTTTTGTAAAGTTTGTAGTATTTGCCACCCATCTATTGTGTTTTCCCCTTTGTTTCCCCCTAATGGTAAGGCATCACTTCTGTTAGATACATTTGTCATTCATGTGCTCATTCATGTGCCAGTACATCACTGTGGGCACCTGTCTTATAAAAAGTAAGGCTAATGATCATAAATATCTGTTATTGTTAAGAATTAGATATTCAAACTGCCTTAGAATCATACTGTGCCATACAGTGTCTTGCTTTGCAGACATACAAAGGGAATATGTTGGGCGGGGAGGTAAGTAGGGAGGAAGGGAGAAAAAGAAGGCATTAATAGTTGAAAAATCTTATTCTAACAGAAAAATATTAGCCAAGTTGAGTTGACAAAAAAAAATAAGGTTTTTTTTTTTTTTTTGAGATTGTGTCTCACTATGTAGTCCTGGTTGGCCTTTAATTTTCAATCCTCCTCAGTCTTCTTGGCCTGCCCCAGAAATAGTTTTTTGTTTATTTTTAAAGTTGACTACTATAGCTATGCAAAAATGTGAGTCTTATAAGGTTGCATAGAAAATTCTGATCCAAGCCGGGCGTGGTGGTGCACGCCTTTAATCCCAGCACTCGGGAGGCAGAGGTAGGAGGATTGCTGTGAGTTCAAGGCCACCCTGAGACTACATAGTGAATTCCAGGTCAGCCTGTACTAGAGTGAGACCCTACCTCGAAAAACCAAAAAAAAAAAAAAAAAATTCTGATCCAAACTTTATTTTCCATGGAAATAAACGTCGAGATGGTCATTCTTTAATGAAATTGTGCATACTAAATTTCTATTCAGAATACTGAAAATGTGTATAGAATATCCTCCCTCCCTCTTCTCTGTCTCTCCTCTCCTACCCTCTCCTCCCTTTTCTCCTTCCCCTCCCCTCTCCTTTCTTTTCCTTTCCTTTTTTTTTTTTTGTTGTTTTTTTGTTTTTTGAGGTAGGGTCTTGCTTTAGCCCAGGCTGACCTGGAATTCACTATGTAGCTCAGGCTGGCCTTCTACCAGTCTCCTGAATGCTAGGATTAAAGGCGAGGACCACCACACCCAGCAGGATTTCCTTTTCTTTCTTTTTCTCTTTATTTTTCTTTTTCAGGCAGGTGTCATTCTAGTCTAGTCTAGGCTGACCTGAAACTCACTCTGTAGACCATGATGGCTTTGATTCACAGCTCTCCTCCAACCTCAGCCTTCTGAGTGCTGGGATTAAAGGTGTGTGCCACTACACCTGCCCAAGATGTTCTTTATTACCCATTTTGTTTTCTTACTATAGAACATGTTTATTTCTAATAGCTTTTCAAAAAGAAACTACATTTAAATATGTTGAAATGTTGACTATGAAATAAATATTTTCATTTAAAAATAACAGGAATGCCAACTTCATTTTGTGTGATAAATGAAGTTTTGAAATATTTAGAATTATGAATAGGGGCTCAGTTGGTAGGGTGCTTGTGTAGCATACATGAAGTCCTGTGTTTGAGCCCTAGCACTGCATAAACTGGACCTGGTGTCACATAATGTAGTCATGCTCAGCTAGTGAGTTGGGACTAGCCTGGGCTACATGGCTGTGATGCCAAGTCACTGAAGTAGTGGCAGAATTTTTTTATTTTTGTCTTTTTTCTAGCTTCCTACCCCAGGTCAGGTTCCTTACAACTTACTATTTTTTCTGTTCCTGCTCTGTCCAGTCTATAGATGTTAAAGAATTGTGATGGTTTACCTCCCAATGGCAAACTGGTGTGTGTGTGGTATGTGCCTTTCAGGTGTTGGTCCTCACCTTCCACCTAGTTTGAGGCAGGCAGGATTGCTCACTGCCAAGAGCTCCTGAGTGTCCAGGAAATCCTCCCATTTCATGGTCAGCATGCTAGGATTATAGGAGCTCATCATGGGTTTTTATTTTTTAAAAAATATATGTTTTATTTATTCACTTTCAAGCAGGGGGGGGGGAGGGAGGGAGGGAGAGAACACCAGGGCCACCACCTTGTGGATCTGGCATATGTGGGTACTGGGGAATTAAACCCGTGGCCTTAGGCACTGGAGGCAAGTGCCTTAACTGATGAGCCATCTCTACAGCCCGGCTTTTGACTTTTTATTGGGGAATCAAACCCCAGCCTCCTGTGTGACAAGGAGGGATACTCACTACTATACAAATGAGGGTAGTGGCTTTTGGCCTTTACATGGGATCTGGGGTTGAACTTGGGTACTGAAGCTTGAGCTGCCAGCACATTATCTACACTAAGGCTTAAAAAAAAAAAAGAAAAAACTTCCAATAGTTTCCTTTTGCCTATTTTTAAAAAACCCTAAATTGCTTTAACCTTTTTTTAAAAAATATTTTATTTATTCATTTGAGAGTGAGAGAGAGAAAGAGGCAAACACAGAGGAAGAGAATGGGTGCTCCAGGGCCTCCAGTCACTTCAAATGAACTCCAGACGCATGTGCCACCTTGTGCATCTGGCTTTATGTGGGCACTGGGGAATCAAACTCTGGTCCTTCTGCTTTGCAGGCAAACGCCTTAACTGCTAAACCATCTCTCCAGCCCCTTGCTTTAACCTTTTTTTTTTTTTAATATATATTTATTGTCCATAATGAGTTACATTATTTAGTGGGCAAACAATGCGTTTTTATCCCGAATTCCTGAATTCCCCCCTCCCCATCCCTGATCAGTTGGATATCCTCCTCCGTGGGCTGTCTGTATTAGTCCTTGTGGCAAGGGATCCTGGATATCCTAGTACTCAGCCTGGTTCTCCTGGCCCAAGTATGGTGTTACTGAGGGGTGCCATGCCTCTGGACAGTCTCCCCCACCATGGCCACCACCTTGTAGGTCTGGCTTATGTGGGTACTGGGGAATTGAACCTGGGGCCTTAGGCACTGGAGGCAAGTGCCTTAACCACTGAGCCATCTCCAACCCTGAAATTCGAATTTAACTGGGTGTCCTATATTTGTTTTCGATAAACCTGGCAACCCTAGTTTAGGGAAAGGCTGTTGACTGTAAATTTTCTAATACAATCTCTCAACAGTGTTTAGGAGGATATATGTATAACTTGTAGTAGCTATCAGAATACTTTCACTTTTAGTGACGGAAAAATCCAACTCAAATTGGTTTAAACAAAGAGGACTATGTAATTTAAAAGACCAGAGAGTGAGGGCATCTAGCATGATTTGACCAAGGTTATCAGGCTGTGGCTTTAGTTCTCTGGGTTTTATTCTATCAGGGTTTTTGTTTTGTTTTGTTTTTTCAGGTTGGCTTTCCTGGATGCCAGAGAAGATTGCCTTTGGCTCTTGGGATTACATGTTTGCTGATTCCTAGGGGAGAAAGATGATGCTTTCCACAAACATAATACAAAAAAGCCCAAGCTTGACCCTAATTGGATCATCCCTGTGTTCCAAAGTATTGCTATTTTAAAATCTGTATAGCATTCTCTGTTTAGATGAATGGCTCTTAAACTTGAGTGTGCATTTGAACTACCTTAAGGTTTTGTTAAAACACATTACTAGGTCCTACTTTTAACATTTCTGATTCATTAGGTCTGGGGTTGAATTCTAAGAATTTCTAACAAGTTTTCAGGTTATATTACTTTGCTAGTCACAAACTACACTGAGATCCACTGCAGCATTAAGTCAAAACCTACTCCTAGAGTTAGAGAACAGGTCAGTTTCACCAAAATTCCTTACTAGTATGGGGAGGGAACAAGGCATGTGTCATTGTCAGTTTCAGTTGCTGGAATGAACCTCCAGACCAGGCACAGTTTATAGGAGAAATGGGATTTATTTGAAGCTTACAGATCCAAGCAGAGAGAAAAACCACCATCAGCACCTCCAAAAGCAAGCACAGCTGGGCAGCCAAACAGCAGGGACTCCAGGCAGAGCTCAGACTGATCTCTGTATAACCTGTAGCTGGAATTTCAGATCTGCCCCCAGTAGCACCTTAGGGCTGGATTCTAGAATCCGCCCACAGTGATCCATCCTCCAGCTAAGTGGCTGGAGACAAGCTTTTAATTTAAAACCCTGAATCTGTTTATTTGGAGACATCCATTCAAACTACCACATTCTGTCCCTGGCCCCTAATAGATTCATAACCATGTCACATTTTATATTTTGTTCAGTCCAAATTCAAAGGTCCCATAAGATTACTTCAAAGTTCCAAGTCTCATCTGAGATTTAAGATTGTTTCTTAAATGTGAGTTTTTAAAATTAAAACACATTATATACTTTTAACATATAGCACAGAGTAAACATTTCCAACTGCTATGAGGCATAACAAGGAGAGACTGGATCAATGCAAACTTAACAACTATTAGGCAGACATCAAACATCTGAACTTCAAGTCTTAAAGCATAACCAGTGACTGATGGATAGTCTCCAGATTTTCCAATTCTGCACCTCCAGCTGGGCTGAGTAGGTAGGAAAAACTACCATCCCGAGCCAACAGCACTTTAGGGTAGCCCTTGTGCAGTTCTGGTATATCCAAAACATCTTTGGATCTCCACTTCAAACCACAATCCATCTTCCAATGGCTTCATTGGTCTATCAGAGGGTCATCACACCCTGCCTCATTTTCCCCATCTCAGCAGTGACCCACACGACACATTTTTTATGCTTCTGAAAACAATACCAGGTATGTGGGACACAGCCATGTTCCTTCCTTTCAGTCATCTCCTTTCAAAAGAGTTTGCATTTCTACCAGTCTTTCCAGGGTAGAATCAACTCGGGCATCCTTTCTATTGTTTCAATGTAAAGCAGTTGGGCCAGCTTCTATTCTATTGCCAATGAGTTTTTGACATAGCAGCTTCAGCAACCTAAAACCAGTCTCTGGAAATTTTAAACTTGCTTGAATTTTTTTTCAACTTGAGAGTTTATATAGTATTTTATATAGTATTCTCAGTTCCATAACTTTAGTCAAGCTCATCAGTCCATTACAAATTTAACCTTGATCAAACTCTCTGGGCAAGGGCAATAGAACACAGCCAGTCCTTATGCCTGTAGTGCAATTCCAATAAAGTTCTCTGTAATTTAATTTCTCCTCCTTAGAAAGTTCATAAGCCAATTTCTGCACTTAGTGTTTTTCAAACTCTCACCAGAATAGTCCATAAAACTTGGCTTACCACTTGGGAAGGCATCTTCAGTTGCAAGTGCCAAGTTCATATCCATGCCTCCATAGTTCCCAAAGACCAAAACCCACATGGTCAGATTCATCTCAGCAGTTCTACCTACTCCTCAGTACCAGTTTCACTGTTGCAGTCAGCTTTCTCATTGCTGGCAAAAAGAACCTGACCAAAAGCAGCTTGTAGAGGAAAAGGTTTATTTAGGCTTATAGACTCAAGGGGAAGTTCCATGATGGCAGGGAAAACAATGGCATGAGCAGAGATGGACACCATCTTCTGGCCAACATAAGGTGGACAACAGCAGCAAGAGAGAGTGCCAAACATTGGCAAGGGGAAGCTGGTTATAACACTTGTAAGTCTGCCCCCCAAAACACACCCAACAAGTTTCCATTTCCAAAATTGCCATCAGCTGGGGATTGAGCATTCAAAACCTGTAAGTTTATGGGGGGACATCTGAATCAAACCACCATAGTATGTTTTGAGGAGATAATGACATTGTCTATTAAAGAGAGGACTATTTGTTTGTGTAGGTTTCCACCCCTTTTATTATGTCAGAAAATAGCACAGATTATATATATAAAATTTAAAAAAAATATTTATTCATTTTCAAACAGAGAGTGAGAGAGAGAGCGCACCAGGGCCACCATCTTGTGGGTCTGGCTTATGTGGGTCCTGGGAAATTGAACCTGGGGCCTTAGGCACTGGAGGCCAGTGCCTTAACCTGAGCCATCTCTCCAGTCATATATATATATATATATATATATATATATATATATATATATATATATATATATATAATTTTTTTAACCACTCCTCTCTCACTTGCAATCATTGTGGCTTGGATGGAGATAATAACCTAACCCATTGGTTTAGAGGTAGGCATATGATCCAGGTCTGATCAATAAGAACAGATGCCTAACTGATTGGCCTACCTACCAGTGAAGAGGGCGGTAATCTTTGTAGTATATTCAATGTACATTAGTATTTACTGTTCTCACTGGTAAGATGAAAATGATATTATCTCTGTCATAGGAGCATAGGCTATAATTCATGAAGACCCACATGTAAACAACTACATGCAGTATTTCTCTTTATAATGGCCTCCATTTCTACTGGCTATCACCTATACAGTTTCATTGTACTGAATACTTTTTACCTCCTTTAATATAATTCTTTTTTTCTCAAGGAAATTTAATTAGTACAGTTATAAATACAAAAATGGGAAAATATTACCAGAAATAAAGCATAATTTTTAACAAAGCTTCAGGAAAATCTTGATTATTAAAATCCCTTTTAAGTCTTATAACTAGGCTAGGTGTGGTAGCACATGCCTCTTAATCTAATACTTGAGAGGCTGAGACAGGAGGATTGTTAGTTTGAAGCCAGCCTGGACTTCATAGCAAGACCCTGTCTCAAAACAAAAAAGTCTTACATACAAGTGTTGCATATATAGTTTTAGCACTTCAGAGCTGTCTACCATTAAGGCACCTGCAATAGTAAAGAATTTGCTACTGCAGCCTCAGGTAACATTTCTCAGTGTTTGTTGTGTTGGTGCTTTCCAGCCAAGCTCAATCCTAAATTCCATATCTGAACTGAGAGATTGGAAGAAAATCATAAATCCTTAATCATAAATATTTCTCAAATTGGAATTTCATAAAAATATGAAGTGTTAACACAGAGGTGGCGTGACAGCTGGCTTTATAAACGCTCACACATTGAAACTAAGCATAATCTCAAGCAGTGGTGTGGAGCTATTCTGTCACCAGGCAGCATTCCCTCACGGTATAAATAGCAACTAGCTACTGGTTTTTGAAAGTCAAACTAATGATGCTTTGAAGATCAACATTGTCCATTGCCCTATCCATGACTCAAAAATGCAGTGTTCTTCCTGTCTCCTAATTCTTTTTCCTTTAGCTTATCTTTAATATAATTCTTTACATTTACTATTATAGTAATTTAACTTGTTTAGACTGCATTAGAGTATAAATTCCATTAGCATAAGGACTGAATCCATAAATAATTGTTGGGTCTCTGATACCTTTCCCTATCTCTGGCACATGGAAAGTACTTGGTAAATAGTGATTGAATGTATGTTGAAGTTATAGTAAAAGAAGACTATATAAGCAGAAGAGGGAATGATTGGTTTCCTGGGAGGGTCACGGCGAGGTGCAGGTTCCATATATACCTGGGCTTAATTAAGTGCCTAAAGTTTTGTTAAAACATTGTGAAGTGTGAAATGGTGCTAGATTAGTATGGATAGGTATGTGAGGTCCAGATCATGAAAGGACCTGAATATATTAATTGCTTAGGGAGATGATGGTACCAAAAATTAAGGTAATTAAAAGAGGAAGAACTAGTTTGATCATATGACCTGCTGAATAAAGATGAGACAGCTAAAATGGCTCTAGCTTTCTCTTCTTGGTGAGGATCTTCTCCATTTTTTGAGATGAGCTCACTGTGTTGCCTAGACTGGCCTCAAATTTGATCTGTGGCTCAGCTGACCTTCAGCTTGCCACCTTCCAGCTTCTATCTCCTAGGTGCTAGGATTATTGGCATGTCTCACTGTGCCTGGCTTCATGGTTCTTTTGGTGGTTTTCTTCTTAAGCTTTAGTTGGAGAAGAGAGGAGAGAAGACAGAAGAGAGAGGTTTTGGAGCTGCTTCTGTATTTGGTACCTAGAACTGATGCCTGTACATGGAGGAAAGATTATAGTGGGGTAGTTTTATTTGTTTAGTTTTTAAAATATTATTTATTTATTTTCAAGCAGAGAGAGAGAGAGAGAGAGAGAGAGAGAGAGAGAGAGAGAGAGAGAGAGAGAGAGAGAGCACACCAGTGCCACCATCTTGTAGGTCTGGCATATGTGGGTACTGGGGAATTGAACCTGGGGCCTTAGGCACTGGAGGCAAGTGCCTTAACCACTGAGCCATCTCTCCAGCCCTGTTTTTGTTTTTTTGAGTATGGGTCTCACTTTAGCCCAGACTGACCCTGAACTTACTCTGTAGTCCCAGGCTGGCCTCAAACTCACAGTGATCCTTCTACCTCTTGCTTTCCAAGTGCTAGGATTAAAGGTATGTACCACCATACCCCAATTTAGATGGGTTTTTTTTTTTTTGTTTGTTTTTGTTTTTCAACAAAAGCTGACCTGGAATTCACTATGTATTCTCAGGGTGGCCTCATCAAGGTGATCCTCCTACCTCTGCCTCCCAAGTGCTGGGATTAAAGGCATGTGCCACCATGCCCAGCCCAGTTTTGAAATTTTTTTTTAGCCGTCACATTTATTGAATAACTGATATGGTACAAACTGGAATTATTGAATTCCAAGACAAATTTTACTTAAAAATTATTTATTTGAGGGGGGGTACCCCAGGGCCTCCAGCCACTTGCAAAAGAACTCCAGACACATGAGCTACCTTGTGCATCTGGCTCTACATGGGTACTGGGGAATCGAATCCTTCTGCTTTGCAGGCAAATGCCTTAACCGCTAAGCCATCTCATCAGCCTTTTTTTAAAGAATATTTTATTTATTTAGAGTTTCACTCTTTGAACATTTGATCTGTTTCTTTATAGCACCAACAGTCTTGGTAACCACCTGATGTTAATTTTACAGGGATGACCTACTTTTCTTTCTGTACAATCTGGGCAAACTGACTGGTGATGGCAAGAGTAGTGTCAATGAAGCAGTCCACGTAGCTAGAGAGACAGTTTTCAGTGTGAGAATCTATATGACTTCCTGGCTTTTCCACACACTTAACCCAAAACAGTTCCATGAAGTCATGCACCTGAGCCATGAGCTTCACCTGTCTCTGCCATGGTCAGCTACCCAGTGGAGACCTTTAGCAAGCCCCAGTTTTGATTTTTAAGTGTTTTATTTGTGAGGGGTTGGGTTTTTTTTTTTTTTGTTTGTTTTTGGTTTGTTTTTTGAAACAGGGTCTCAATCTAGCCCATGCCCATCTTGTATACATATGTAGTCCAGGATGGCCTCAAATTTATAGTGATCCTTCTTCCCGAGACTCAAGACTGCTGGGATTAAAGGCATATAATACCATACCTGATCCCCATTCTTTTTGAAAGCAAGTGAGCATAAATAGTAAGAAAACTAATTTAAGATTCATGAATTAGGCTCAATACCAGTGATATGAATTGCTGAATCTTTTTTTTGGAAAGTTTGACAGTATCTAGGAAAATTGCCCTTCTGAGAACCTATTCTATAGAAATAAAAGCATCAGTGTGTGCATGTATGTATGTATGTGTGTGTGTATGTATGTACATATATATGTGGCGTAGTGGTTTTTAATGGCAAATATTGAAAACAGCTTGTTCATTAGTAGTAAGTATGGATATAACATTGTAATATAAAAAGTGGGATATTTTACAAATCAGAGAATGTGTTAAATCTGTATGTATTAACCAGGCATGGTGGTACATGGCTGTATTCCCTGTTCTTAGGGGGTTGGAGGCAGGAGGATCAGAAGTTCCAGGTTATTCTTTTTTTTTTTTTTTTTTTTTTGGTTTTTTTTGAGGTAGGGTCTCACTCTAGCCCAGGCTGACCTGGAATTCACTCTGTAGTCTCAGGCTGGCCTCGAACTCATGGCAATCCTCCTACCTCTGCCTCCCGAGTGCTGGGATTAAAGGCGTGAGCCACCACACCCGGCGGTTATTCTTGATTATATAGCAAGTTCAAGGCCAGTCTGGATTCCAACAGACCCTATCAAAAAAAAAAAAAAAAAGCCATACCTTTAATCTCAGCACTTGGGAGGCAGAGAGGTAGGAGGATTGCTGTGAGCTTGAGGCCAGCCTAGGACTACATAGTGAATTCCAGGTCTGCCTGAGCTAGAGTGAGAACCTCCCACCCCCCCCAAAAGAGGATCTCCCCAAAACCAATAAAACCAACCAAACAACAATACCCTTCCCCCAAAACCCCTTTATATATGGACCTGGAAGGATGTCTGTGATATGGAATAAGATAACTGTCATGGTTTGATCCAGGTGTCCCCCACAAACAAATGAATATGTTCTCAGTGATCGACCCTCAGCTAATGGCAGTTAGTGAATTAGAAGCTTGCTAGAGCTGTGTTGTTGGGGGTGGGTTTATGGGGGTTATAAGCCAGCTTCCCCTTGCCAGTGTTTGGCACACCTTCCTGCTGCTGTTTCCAGTGCTGTGGAGGAGGTGATGTCCACCCCTCTGCTCATGCCATCATTTTACCTGCCAGGATGGAGTCTCCCCTTGAGTCCATAAGCCTAATAAATCATTCCTCCACAAGCTGCTTTTGTTTGGGTTCTTTCTGTGCAACTAGAAAGCTGACTGCAACAATAACCAAGTTAAAAAGAAATACAGGCTGAGGTGTAACACAGTTGTAAAGTGCTTGTCTAACACTCCATAGTTGAAGCCCTTGTTTGTTAGGGGAAGAAACATGTACATAGTAAGATCCTATTTTATATGCCTATGTGTATTTTTGTATGTGAGTATGGGCATGCTTGTACATGTGGAGGTCAGAGGACAATTTTTAGGTGTTCGTCCTTGCCTTACACCTTATTTTGAAACAGGATCTCTGATTGTTCATTACTGTATTCTCGACCCATAAACTTCTGAGAAATTCTCCCGTCTCCACTCATCCTAGGTGTGCTTGAATTACAGAAGCCTCAACAGCATTTGACTTTTATATGAGATCTGGGGATCTGAACTCATGCTTGCATGGCAAGCACCTTATCTACTTAGCCATCTCCAAACCAAGATTCCATTTTTATAACTAAGCCAAAGAAAAGCTATTTTATACCCTCATTAGGATTATATGAACATGGAGGAAGGTGTAAATATATATTTTAGTTCAGGTATTTCAGTGGGATCTAGCAGTAAACAAAGTCTTTGTGTTGTGTGGGAGGAGATAGAACAGTGTACAATTAAGAAGTAAATATATAGTATGGTTGGTGGAGATAAACAATGTAGAGAAAATAACTACTGGCTAAGGGAGATGGAAGGCAGAAAAGAAATTGCTGTCTTATTTTGAGTAGTCAGAGAAGGCCTCATGATATGGTGATTTAACCTTATTGTGAAATACAATACAACCTGAAAAGAATATAAAACATATACATGTACAGTTCATATAATATGAACTGTACTTCATATATTATGAACAATCATGTAACCAACATCTAGAGAAAGATGTTGAAGATAGCCAGCTTCTCAAATGCCCCAAGCATTCCCATTCTCAATTATATCATCCTCCTTCTAAACAGTAGTAACTATTAAATTGACCTTTTATGTAAATTACCTTTTGGTTTTTCTTTATTTTCTGTATCCTTAAATGCTATATATTATTTCTTCCTGTTCTTGAGTTATATATACATGGGATTATGTAGCATGTATTCTCTTGTGCTTTTCATTCAACTTTATATTATCTGTATTGTTCTCATGCAGTAGCAGTTTTTCAAAAAAAAATATTTAGGGCTGGAGTGATGGCTCAGTGGTTAAGGTGCTAGTCTGCAAAGCCTAAGGACCTGGGTTTGAATTCCCAGCACCCACATAAAGACAGATGATACACAAGGTGGCGCATATGACGAGTTGGTTTACAGTAGCTGGAGGCCCTAGCAATCCATTCTTCTCTCTCTCTCTCTGTCTATATCTCTCTGTTCGTCCACAAATAAATTTTTTTAAAATATTTTATTCATTTTCAAGCAGAGAGACACAGAGAAATAGAGAGAGGGAGAGAGAGTGAGCGCACGCACCAGGACCACCACCCTGTGGGTCTGGCCCACGTGGGTCCTGGGGAATTGAACCCGGGGCCTCAGGCACTGGAGGCAAGTGCCTTGAACCACTGAGCCATCTCTCCAGCCCTTTTTTTTTTTTTTTTTGTTTTGTTTTTTTGAGTTAGGGTCTTGCTCTGGTCCAGGCTGACCTAGAATTCACTATGTAGTCTCAGGGTGGCTTTGAACTCATGGCAATCCTCCTCCTACCTCTGCCTCCTGAGTGCTGGGATTAAAGGTGTGCGCCACCACGCCCAGCCGCAAATAAATATTTTTAAATATTTTATTTATGAGGGGGGGGCGCATGCTACAACCTTTAGCCACTGAAAACTAATTCCAGATGCATGTTCCACTTTGTACATCTGGCTTTACATGAGTACTGGGAAATTGAACCTGGGTCGTTAGGCTTTGTAGGTAAGTGCCTTAAGTGCTGAAACATCTCTCCATCCCCAATTTCTTTTTTGATAATATAAGGTATTCCATTGCATACCAATTGATTTTTTTTTTCTGTTGATATTTGGGTGTTTTCAACTCTAGGCTATTTTAGATACTACTGCTATGAACATTTTTGTACATATGCCTTGTGTTAGTCACTTATTTTTGCTATGACAAAATACCTGAGAAAATAATTTATGGAAAGAAAGATTTATTTTAGCTCAGGTTTCAGAGGGTTCAGTCCATAGTCACTTGTCTCCATTGTTTCTGGACTCATGGATGGTGAGGCAGAACTTCCTGGTAGGGAGCATGTGGTAGAGCAAGTTAGTTCACTTCATGGACAGGAGGCAGAGAGCAAGTAAGGGTCCAGGGACAAGATTTCCAAAGCATAATTCCAGTGACCTACTTCATCTAACTAGGCCCCACCTTAAAGTGATACCATCAAATTATGAATCTGTCAAAGGATTAGTCGATGTGCTGATAAGGTCAGAATCTTCAGTGATCCAGTCACTTCCCCAAAGTCCCACTCTGATCATTGCATTGTGGACTAAGCCTTTACAACATGAACCATTTTGGGGAAACTTCATATCCAGAGTATAACATACCCTGTTGCATATCTCAATTTTTTTATTAGAGAAAGGAGAGGGAGAGGAAAGGAGAGGACATGCCAAGGCCACCTGCCACTGTAAATGAACTCCAAATTCATGTGCCACTTTGTGCATCTCTGGCTTTGGTACTGGGGAATCAGGCTGACAGGCTTTGCAAGCAAGCACTTTTAACCACTGAGCAATCTCTCCAGCCCCTAACCCCTATTCTTACTATGTTGAATGGAAGAATACACAACTTGAAACAACAGTCATTGGGAGTGAGATATAGCTTGGGAGTAGAGCAATAGCTCTTTAATGCTGAGCTAAAGTGGGTAAAAATAAGACTTAAAGGACAGTCATTTTATATTTCCATATCTTTAATCCTTGATGCTTTCATTCTATAGTTTTACTAGGAGGATAATTTGAATATAAAACATTTTACATTAAGGGAGTCTTTGAGACTAAATCAGAAAGGATTTAATAAGAATGATTGTACTTTACTAATAATTAAAGTAGGAATTGCCATGTGTGGATTTATTATATTCTGG
The DNA here is from genome assembly GCA_004024765.1 of Zapus hudsonius. Taxonomy (NCBI): domain Eukaryota; kingdom Metazoa; phylum Chordata; class Mammalia; order Rodentia; family Dipodidae; genus Zapus; species Zapus hudsonius. Next base: position 35,255 of record PVHP010012153.1, read on the forward strand.
CATGCTTATAATTGGCATCTGTAAGTTAATTTATACAAGAAGTAGTCATTGTTGTTAATCTGTCTAATTTGTAGATAAATCCTCATTTAGTACATAATGGCTTCAAATGGATACTTGATACTTCTTGGTAGGACTTAACTGTCAACTACAAAAAAATAAAGCAATTTAATGAGCTCTGAAAAGATAGCTTCTAAAACTTTATACTGATTAAACTACTTATCTTTTCTCCTACACCTCAGCCCTGGTAAACATCATTTCTTTTCTTTTTTTTTTTTAAAATATTTTATTCATTTTCAAGCAGAGAAATACAGAGAGAGAGAGAGAGAGAGAGAGAGAGAGAGAGAGAGAGAGAGAGAGAGAGAGAGAGAGAGCGCACCAAGGCCACTACCTTGTGGGTCTGGCATATGTGGGCCCTGGGGAATTGAACCCAGGGTCTTAGGCACTGGAGGCAAGTGCCTGAACCGCTGAGTCATCTCTCCAGCCCAACATCATTTATTTTCTGTTTCTATGAATTTTTAAAAAACTTTTTGTAGCTGGGTGTGGTGGTACACACCTTTAATCCCAGCACTTGGGAGGGAGGCAGAGGTAGGAGGATTACTGACTTCAAGGCCAGCCTGAGACTACATAGTGAATTCCAGGTCAGCCTGGACTAAACAGAGACCCTACCTCAAAAAAACAAAAATCAAAACAAAACAGAATGTTGTCAGCCTACTGGTCTGCTGAGTACATCCATGTCACACTCCCTGTCCTCTTGGCAGCTCAGAATCAGAACCTTTTGGTCAGAGGCCAAGAGAAGAGGAAGAACCTTCACTCCAAGAATGAGAGAGGCCACAAAGGTTAAGACTCAAGAAGGCCACTGGATTCAGCAATAAGGAGATTGCAGGGGTCCATGTTGGTACTACAGTCCAACCAGAGATAATATATATGCTGAGGCAGGAGGATGATGAGTTTGAGGCCAGCCTGGGCTACATAGTGATGCATATATATATATATGTATGTATATATATATATATGTATGTATATACATACATACATATATATATATATATATTTTTTTTTTTTGGTTTTTCGAGGTAGGGTCTCACTCTAGCCCAGGCTGACCTGGAATTCACTATGTAGTCTCAAGGTGTCCTCAAACTCACAGCAGTCCTCCTTCCTCTGCCTCTGGAATGCTGGCATTAAATATGTGCACTACCACGTCCAACTCTTCCATTTTTTTTTTTGCTTGTGTCATTTAAATTTATTTTATTTATTTAATTAATTTATTTGTTTGTTTTAGTTTTTCGAGGTAGGTCTCACTCTAGCCCAGGCTGACCTGGAATTCAGTATGTAGTCTCAGGGTGGCCTTGAACTCATGGTGATCCTTCTACCTGTGCCTCCTGAGTGCTGGGATTAAAGGTGTGTGCCACCACGTCCAGCTAAATTTATTTTTTGATAAGTAGAAACTTTGTGTGTACATTCATGTGTTGGTACTCTGTTTCCTTCCTCCCTGCCCCCATTCTACTGAGGACCCTCCTCAGTGGGATTGCTGGAATGCTCCATGGTATTGTTACTGAAGAAGGGGAGAAGGATGTTCAATATTCAGACAAACCCAAACAAAAACTGTTTGTTCTAATAAAGCCCTAGTTATGGTAACAGTTGGTTATGGTAACTCGAGGGTAGAATCTAGATGATTTGTAGCCTTGTTTGTAGTCCATTTTAGTATTGATTTCTCTGTAGCCTCTGGATTTCTGCTTTGATAGTTTTGTTTTTGTTTTTGCTTGCATGAAGCTAAAGCTTTAACCAATGTGGTGGCTCATGCCTATAATCTCAGAAGTACTAAGAGCAGAAGTGTTGGAGGTCATTCTTAACTACATAGTGATTTCAAGGCCAGCCTGGGCCAACAAACTGGGTGTGGTGGCGCAGGCCTTTAATCCCAGCACTGGGAGGCAGAGAAAGGAGAAGCGCTGTGAGTTCAAGACCATCCTGATACTACATAGTTAATTCCAGGTCAGCATGGGCTAGAGTGAGACCCTACTTTGAAAAACCAACCAACCAAACAACAACAAAACCAACCTCTTATATAAACTGGATGAGGTCTGGGCTTGCCTGCAAAGCCTAACAACCCAGGTTCAATTTTCCAGTACCCACATAAAGCCAGATGCACAAAATGGTGTATGTATCGGGAGTTTGTTTGCAGCAGCTGAGGCTTTTGAGTGCCCATGTTCTGTGTCTTCTCTTTCTCTCTGCTAGTAAATAAACAAAAATATTTTTTAAAATATTTTTAAAAACCAGTTGAAATCTCAAAAAAAGTTGCAAATGTAGCTTAAAGAACTTGATTTTCATAAGCCAGGTGTGGTGGTGCACAGTGAATTCCAGGTCAGCCTGGGCTACTAGAGTGAGACCCTAACTCGAAAAACAAAACAAAACAAAACAAAACAAAAATTTGAGTTTCTTGGGCCATTTAAGAGTAGGTTGTCAACATGGTACCCAATGATCAACATGTTTGTATTTTCCACAAACTAGAACATTTCCCTATATAGTCACAATACAGATTCAAATAAGGAAGACTATCTTCATACCATCTCATCCTTAGATCCCATTCCAGTTTTACTCATCGTCCTAGTAGTGTCCTTAATAGCAAGCCCAGAACCACACATTGGATTTAATTGCCATGGTTCTTTAGTTATCTTCATTCTTTTTTTTTTTTTTTTTTTTGGTTTTTCGAGGTAGGGTCTCGCTCTAGTCCAGGCTGACCTGGAATTCACTATGTAGTCTCAGGGTGGCCTTGAACTCACGGCAATCCTACAACTAGGCAAACCACGCCCAGCCTAGTTGTCTTCATTCTGATAAATTCCTTCCATCTTTCTTTTACTTTAATGACTGTCACATTTTTTGAAGATTATTATAGTTATTTTATGTAATAGTGGTCAATTGAAGTTTTCCTGATGTTTTCTTATGATTAGATTCAATTTATTTTGTTGTGTCCTTTGCTGTACATCTTACTGGAGTCTAGAATTTATCATTACTGTGACATTAACTTTGATTGCTTGGTTATTTCCTAGGTTTCTCCAATATTATATTTTTTCCTTTTGTGATTAATAAACATTTTGTAAGACAGTACCTCAAGATTACTGTAAACCGGGCATGGTGGCGCACGCCTTTAATCCCAGCACTTCTTCTCTTTCTCTGCTTGAAAATAAATAAATAAATAAATAAAATATTTAAAAAAGAAATTGAGAACTGGGTGTTAGGTATATGTATATTTTCATATCTAGAGCCATGTTGAAATTCACAAGTTTGTATCAATAACTATAATTCCAGCATGGTACCAGAGGGTTCATTCATGTTATATTTGTAACTCTATAAGACTGAAGAATCTGTCTCATTCTTTTTATGCTGATTTTATTAAGAGATTACTTATTTAATCTATCCCTCTGTATGTGCCTCTGTATTGCTTCATTCCTTCAGTTAATCCCCACCCTCTTTCCTGAGTAGAAAAGTCCTTCTATCTCTATCCAGCTTGACCTCGTTTCATCAAGTTGCCTACTGCCTAGTATTTTGTCTGGTTATTTACTTATTTGGGTGTTTGTAATTGAAACCCAGGGCCTTGCCCATGATAAATGCCCATTCTACCACTGACTCCTACCCCTGAGCCTGGAGTAGTATGTCTTCTTCTGCTTGGTCTCCAGCATACTGTATCACCTCTCCCTGCCAGTCTATACCCGTCCTTTGCAGAGCTTCATGCCATGCCAGCCTTCTCCTTTAAGGACACCCTCTTTTTAACCCACTCAAGCTTCATTGTGCTCAAGCTCTGAGATCTGGCTGGCCATGTGCTGTTCCTGTGTATATGGATGAAGCCCCTCAGCTCTGGCACCAGCTCTTGACTCTCCCACCCTAATGTTGCCTCCTTTGTGGGGTGTGTACTTAAAGTATGAAAATTTTTGTTTTGATTTTCCTATCTTGATACATGTCTAAATGATTACTGCTGTCAAGCAAATTGATTTACCCATCATCCCATATAGTGACTTTTCTTTTTTGTGTGTGCTGGTGAGGAGTTAAGAGTACCTAAAATTTGCTATCTTGGCACACTACCAGTACACAATACAGTATTAGCTATTATCCTCATTTTTGACATTAGCCACTTAATAACTTTTGGAATGAATTATTTATGATGGAGCTTCACATTGTCTTTTGGATGACAATGACATTTTGCTGAGCTGAAAGTATTTTATAAACCATATCACTTCAAATTTTCACTTTTCAGTCAATTATTATTAGAGTTCCAAAAATACTCCCATCTTGCACTAATTTTAAACATACCGTTAATTTGATTGGTAGTTATTTGAATCTTAGTGCACATTGGTTAATGAGCTACTCCTGGCTGAGTAAATTAGAAAGTAAATAATAATTTACATAAATAAAACAATGTTTATTTCTCTTCTAGCTCTTCCACCAAAGCCACCTAAGCCAATGACTTCAGCAGTTGCTAATGGAATGGACAGTTGCATTTCTCTTCAAGATGCAGAATGGTACTGGGGGGATATTTCCAGGTAATTAGAATAATTAGAATGCTGCTATGATGGAAGTCAGGTTTTTTTTTGAGGTAGTGTCTCTCTCTAGCCCAGGCAGACCTAGAATTCACTATGTAGTCCCAGGCTGGCCTCAAACTCATGGTGATCCTCCTACCTCTGCTGGGATTAAAGGTGTGCACCACCACACCCCATTGAATTCAGTTTTTTTTTTTTTATAAAAATCTGTTATCTTAGTCCTCTACTAGTTGTCATTTAAAGATTATCATTTTAAAAATTGTGTGTGGTCGGCTGTGGAGATGGCTCAATGGTTGAAGGTGCTTGCTTACCTTTCAACCCACATGGAGTCGGACACACAAGGTGGTGCATGCATCTGGAGTTTATTTGTAGTAGCTAGAGGCTCTGGCATGGCCATTCTCTCTTTCTCTCTTTGTCTCTCTTGGTTTGTCTCTATTTGCTTGCTGATAAACAATTAGTGTGGGAACATTTAGAAAGTGTCTTTAAAGCCAGTCATGGGAAACTGAGGTAGGATTGCAGGGAGACCTGGAACTCCCAGGTCACCCTGAGTGTGAGGCCATTCCTCAAGAAAACAAAACAAACAAACAAAAAGTATCTTTAATTCTTTCCATGATAAAGTAGGAAGATGTGATTATACTTATAATACTATATTCTTTGTGAATAAATAAAATTTACACATTTAAGAATGTTACATGTGATTTAGAATAAAAAATTATAGGTACTTAAATTTCTTTTACCTTTCTCTGTAGCCTAGTGAGGACTTGAACTTGTGATTCTTGTTCCTCAATCTCCTGAGTAGAGTAGCTGGGGTTGTAGGGCATGTTACCACACCTAGGCCAGGCTTCTTTACCTTTCTCTCCAAGGTGGTGGTTCCAAAATCTTTGCATGTACAAAATTCAAGGGGCTGGAGAGATGGCTTATTGGTTAAGACCTGAGTTTGATTCCCCAGACAGATAGACAGAGAATGGGCACACCAGGGCCTCCAGCCACCACAAATGAACTCCAGACACATGTGCCCTCTTGTGCATCTGGCTTTTATATGGGCTCTGGGGGATTGAACTCTGGTCCTTCTGTGTTGCAGGCAAACGCCTTACCCACTAAGCCATCTCTTTAGCCCCCAATGTATTTTCTTAAAAAAAAAATCCAACAAGTATGGTGGCACACATCTTTAATCCCAGCACTCAGGAAGCCAGTAGGAGGATTGTTGTGACTTCAAGGCTGGCCGGAGAATACATAGTGAATTCCAAGTCAGCCTGATCTAGAATGAGACCCTATTTCAAAAAGCCAAAAAAAAAAAAAAAAAAAAAAAAAAAAACCTAATCAGGATCTAGTTTGATGCTGTCTTTCCTTAATAAACTAGTACTTCCCTCTCTTGTCTGTCTTGTCTTGCTACCAAAGTGATAGTTGGTTTACTTTTTTTTTTCCAAAGTGAGGTCTTACTTTGCCCAGGCTAACCTGGAACACTGTATTCCCATGCAGACCTTGAACTCACAGGGATCCTCCTACCTTTGCCTCCCAAGTGCTAGGATTAAAAGTGTGTGCTAGCATGCCTGGCCTTGGTTCACTTTTTAAAAACCTATGTGAAAAGAAACAATCACCCATGTGATTTGAACGATTTTAAGTTCATTGACATTAAGTGCAACACCATTACCACCGGTCTTCAAAACTTTTTCATTCTTCGACTGAAACTATTAAAACAGAAAGTCTTCCCTCAGCTCTTAGTAGCCACTATTATACTTTTTTGTCTTTATGTATTCAGCTACTGTAGGTACATAAAAGTGCAATCATATCAGTTTGTACATTTCTGACTGGCATTTTTCACTTATTTTAAATGTCTTCAGGGTTCAATATGTCAGAATTTCATTTCTTTTTAAGGCTGAATAGTATCCCATTGTGTGTATATATCACATTTTTATTTTTCTACTTATCTGAGTATGAGTATTTGATGGAAACATATTGTTTTTACTTTTTAATACTATGAATAATGCTGCTATGAATATTGGTTTACAAATATCTGTTTGGGTTCTTGCTTTCAAATGAATATATACATAAAGGGAAATCGATCATTTGTTAATTCTGTATTTGATTTTTGGAACAGGACTTGGCATGTTTAATGTTAAAATTGATCAAAACATTTTAATTTTAACGTTATGCAATAAAAGGGTTTATATTTGAATACAATTTAGATTTATTTTTTGGTTTTTTGAGGTAGATTATACTTTTTTTTTTTTTTGGTTTTTCGAGGTAGGGTCTCACTCTAGCCCAGGCTGACCTGGAATTCACTATGTAGTCTCAGGGTGGCCTCGAACTCATGGTGATCCTCCTACCTCTGCCTCCCGAGTGCTGGGATTAAAGGCGTGCACCACCATGCCCGGCTCTAGATTATACTTTTAAAATCATGTTCTATTAGAATTCAAGAATCTTTTATATACTGCTACTACTACCTTTGAATGTTACAATGTTCTTTAAATTCCTAAATCAGTATGCAGAAGGAATTTGTTGTTTTTATTAATCAAATTAGAGAATATCATTGAAAGGTTGTGAACTGAAGTGAATTTCCCCCTGGTCAGGAACAGCTGCACTGCTGCTTAAAATATAACCTTCTTTCTAAACAGCTGTGGGTTTTTCTTGAAACTCTGCAAGTTCAGACCTGCCTAAGAAAGCCCTAAGGCTTAATAGAAATACTATCTCTTACAAACAGTTGAAATCTGGAAGAGTTTAAAAATTAAATAGCCTTTCCTTAGATTACATAACACTAAATTCAAAATAGAAAAAGCATATCTAGGAGGAAGAGCTAGATGACCTCTGAAGACCACCATGATTCTGTAACCTTCCAACTAGTCTTAGTAATAACATGTGAAAACAATCAAGAGTTAAGTTTTTTTTTTTTCATGTTTCTTACAATTCTGTTTCTCAGGGAGGAGGTAAATGACAAATTACGGGATATGCCAGATGGTACCTTCTTAGTCCGTGATGCCTCAACAAAAATGCAGGGAGATTATACTTTGACTTTGAGGTAAGTACTTTTTAGTACTCCTAGCATTGTTTTAGTTCTGAACATGTAGAGAGCTCTGTATCTTTTAAAATATTTTGTTTATTTATTTGCAAGCAGAGAGATACAGACAAGAGAGAGAGAGAGAGAGAGACAGACAGACAGACAGACAGACAGACAGACAGACAGACAGACAGTATTATGGGCATGCCAGACCTCTAGCTACTGCAAATGAACTGCAGATGCATGTGCTGCTTTGTGCATCTGGCTTTACGTGGATACTGGGGAATCAAACCGGGTTGTTAGGCTTTGCAGGCAAACACTTTGAACTACTCTCTTAAGACATCTCTCCAGCCCAAGAGAGTTCTCTATTTTATTTGGAGATATATTTCATGTTTTTATTTAACTTAGATTCATAATTTTCAGTTTAATTATTTTTTTTCAAGGTAGGGTCTCGCTCTAGACCAGGCTGACCTGGAATTCATTATATAGTCTCAGGGTGGCTTCAAACTCACAATGATACGCCTACCTCTGCCTTCCAAGTGCTGAGATCAAAGGTGTGTGCCACCACTCCTGGCCATCAGTTTATTATTTTATTTTATTTTAAAAACATTTTATTGGGCTGAAGAGATGGCTTAGCGGTTAAGATGTTTGCCTGCAATGCAGAAGGACCTGAGTTCAATTCCCCAGTGCCCACATAAAGCCAGATGCACAAGGTGGTGCATGTGTCTGATACATCCATTCTCTCTCTCTAATAAATAAATTTAAAAAAACTTAAAAATATATTTTATTTATTCATTTTCAAGCAGAGAGATAGAGAGAGAAAGAGAGAGAGGGAGGGAGGGAGGGAGAGAGGGAGAGAGAGAGAGAGAGAGAGAGAGAGAGAGAGA
>PVHP010012154.1:5771-43694 GCA_004024765.1 Zapus hudsonius
AAGGTAGAAACATTCATAGATTATATAGCTATTGGAATTAGTAGACAAGAATTTTGTGGGAAAATGGACAGAATGGGAAAAACTCAAGTATTTTAGAAGAGAAATGAAACAATAAACTAAGGAAAAACAAAATAGAAATTCTAGGACTGAAAAATAATAGTGTTTAATTTTCTTTCCAGTTTTTTCAAGGCATGATCTCTAGCTCAAGCTGACCTGCAATTCACTCTGTAGTCTCAGGCTGGCCTCGAACTCACAGTGATCCTCCTACCTCTGCTTCCTGAAAGCTGGAATTAAAGGCGTGTGCCACCACAGCCCTGCTGAGTCTTTTTGAATACATGATTTTAGCAGAAGTAAGGACCCGTGAGCTGGAAGACAGATGACTGATGGATCTGTAACTAATATTAGAAAAGGGGACTTGGGCGGAGAATTTACTGAGCAAGAAGTATTCAAGGGCAACACAGACATTTCACAGTGAAAAATGGGAAAAAGTAAAAAGGCAATAATTCTAAATGTGTATTTCACTTCAAAATATATGAAGCTTTTTGCTTCATATGGACAAGAATAGATATATGCAATCCACAATTATAGTTAGAGGCCATAATATACCCCTCTGTCAGTAATTGAGAGACAAAAAAATTTAAAGCTATGGAAAATCAACTACTCTATGAGTAACTTCAGTGAACATTACAGGATACTACACCAAACAAACAGCACGATACTTGATTTTTATTTTGAGTGATTATTACTTTTAAGTGCATTTAGACTATTTACCATGTTAGAACACGTACTGAATCATGACAAAACCAGAGTTCAAAAGATAGAATTTGTGCAGAGTGTGTTCTTGGGAAATGGTAGAAAACAATAAAAAGAACATCTGGAAAAATTGCCAAGTATTTGGAAAGTAAACAATACACTTCAAAGAAGGAATCACAAGGAAAAAGAGAAAATATCTTTAGTGAATTATGAGTCAGTGTTCTCCTGTTCCACTTCCAGAAGCTATGAAAGTAAAGGCAAATTAAATGTAAACTAAGTAGAAGGAAGGAAGTCATGAAAAGCAAGAGGTAATGAGAAAAAAATGTAGAGTTAAAGCCCAAAGTGGACTCGGCGAAAAAAAAATTAACAAAAATCTATCACTAATCAAAATGAATTTATTTTAAAATGTGATAAAAGAGAGAAAACACAAATTACCAATATCAAGAGTAAAAGTGAGGCCATCTTAGTGATCCCACAGTTGAAAGCTATCACAAGGGGGTATGACTGTCAATGTTGTGCCAATAAATTCAACAATTTAGGGCTGGAGAGATGGCTCAGCGGTTAAGGCACTTGCCTGCAAAACCTAAAGATCTGAGTTCGATTTTCCAGTACTCATGTAAAGCCAGATGCAGAAAGTGGTGCATGCATCTGGAGTTGGTTTGCAGTAGCTAGAGGCTCTGGTGTGCCCATTCTCTCTCTCTCTCTCTCTCTCTCTCTCTCTCTCTCTCTCTCTCTCTCTCTTGCTCTCGCTCTCTCTCTCTGCTTGCAAATAAATAATATTCAACAACTAGATAAAAATAATAAAAAATTCAAAAACTTAGATGAAATGAGCAAATTTCATGAAAAATACAAATCCACAAATTTGACAAAAATAGAATATTTGTTATTCTTATATTTGTTACAGAAATTATATTTTTATAGAAATTATGCTTAAAATTTAAAACCCTCTCTCTCTCTCACACACACACACACACACACACACACACACACACACACACACACACACACACACACACACACACACACACAATTTAGGCACAAGTAGCTTAGCTGGTGAATTCTCCCAAAAGGTTAAGGAATGCCAACCCCAGCCAAACTTCTAAACAATAGAAATAGTTACTGTTATCAACATGGCGTTCCTAGGTCTTGTCTCTTAGCTCTCAACCTCCATCTCAAAGCTAACAAAACAGAATGCTCAGAGCCTTCTGGAAACAGTCGGAATTTCATGGAAGGTTACTTTGCAAACCCTGCCCATCTGTGTTCTTTTTAATTAAAGTGATATATGGTGTTTGCAAAATACAAACACCTGACATTTGAATCTGGATTTAATCCTTTCTTACCTTTTTACACAAAGCCAGTTGTTCTTGGGGACTTGAGTAGATCTGCCAAACAGTGTCAGTGTATAATTGACACTTTTCAGGTTCCCGTCATGCCTGACACTCTTTTAGTTACAACCCAAACTTTATTTTACTTATCTCTTCAGTACTTTGTTTGGTTTCATATAATAAGTTCAGAATAAAATTCTCACAGTAAATGGGAAACTTCTGAGCAAATCAGAACGGCTGGAGGAAGCTGCTTTTTTATTCTGTCCTTCCTCAGCCATCAGACCAGATCTCTCAGATGCACTCTTGATCACTGCCATTTGATGACATTCTAGCTGGAACCTTTCGTTCCATCCAAAGCTCCTTGAGTTGACACGACCCAGTGTGTTGTTCACAGAGCCCAGGAAGCACTTGACTGGAGGACAGTCCCAGTAACGGGCACACAGGCCTTAGAAAGAGCTAAACGATGAGGGACCTTCCACTTTGGGTACTTCTTCCTCTATTTTCCCCAAGCAGCAGAAAGGTGGGTTTGTTGGAGCTCAGGATAGCTGGCCTTCATCAGAAACAATCTTCTGATGGGCTGTGTGTGGTGTCCCACTATCTAATGAGCACAACATGCTGCTTGAGCTGAGTGGCCCTAAAAACCAGTATCTTTAAAAAGGGAGTTTCTGTTTCTCATCTGATTGTGGTAGTCTTGTAGAACAGGAAAAGCTTTGCCACGTTCTGGTGATTCTGTTGTGTGTATGTCTGTGTGGATGTGTGCATGCGTGTGGATACATGTGTGTGGACATGCAGACTGTATAAGCAGGCCAGAGAGTTTTGAAAGATTATTTTATTTGAGAGAGAGGAAGAGAGAGAATGGGTACACCAGGGTCTTTTGCCACTGCTAATGAACTCCTGGTGCATGTGCCACTTTGTGGATCTGGCTTTATGTGGGAACGGGAATCAAACCCAGGCTGGCAGGTTTGGCAAACGTCTTTATCTGCAGAGCCATCTCCCCAGCTCTCCACACCTTCTTTTTTGAGGCAGGATATCTCACTGAACTTGGAGCTCACTGGTTAGGCTAGACTAGCCAGTAAACTATGGGTCCTCACATCACTGCTTCCCAACCTTGGGATTACAGGCTTGTATCACCATGCCCAGCTTTCCCATGGGTTCTGGGGATCTGAATTCAAGTCCTCATACTTGAGTACCAAGCACTTTACTGACTCAGCCAGCTCCCCGTCCCTCAGGTGATTTATGCTTGTTTTTTATTCTTTTTGGTTTTCTTTGGTGTATTTTTGAATGAACATACATTGATTGTCTACTCTGATCCAAGCAAGGTGCTGAAGCTGAGCAGACCAAGATGAATGAGACAGGTTCTTGGGTCCAGGGATGTGGTTAACAATAGAGTGCTTGCCTAGCCTGTGCAAGGCTCTAGGTCCCATCTCTAGTACTGAACAAAGCAAAACAAGACAACAAGGGTGGGTTCTGTCCTCAGGGAGATCAGAATCACATTTGAAGGTGAGGTGCATGTATGAGTATGTGTGTTGGGAGGTGGGACATACAATTAAGTAAATCATATTTAAATGTAATTATAAAACTGTGCTGCTGATTTAAAATTTGTTGAGACAGCAGATTTCACGTGTCCTTACCACAGCATACCACGCAAATGGTAACAATAGATGAGGATGGGTGTGACAATTGATTTCACTGTGACAAGCAGTATACATATATCACATCACATCATGGGCCTTAAATATATTGTAACTTAGAAATGTTTGAACTATAAAAATACAATAAAGGTGTAGTTGAGTTAGGAAGAAAGGAATGAAATGTCAAGGAAGAAATAGAAAATGAATCTTTAGAGTTGAAAGTTATTGTGATTTTTATTATACATGTAACCAGTAAATGATTTGTTCTCTGTTTTCATAAAAAAATTGTGTGTGTGTGTGTGTGTGTGTGTGTGTGTGTAGGTACTCTGGGGCCTCTTGTCACTGCAGATGAACTCCAGATACATGCTTTTTGCATCTGGCTTTATGTGGGGCTGGGGAATCCAATCTGGCCCTGCAGGCTTTGCAAGCAAGCACCTTTAACCCCTGAGCCATCTCCCTGGCTCTGAGTAAGTAACATCAAATAGTTCTATGAGAGCCCTTTAGCCTTCTATTTTTCAATCTCTCCAACCCTGCAGTGAGGTAGGGCACCTCTCTGCTCTTCCTCCGGGAGTCCTCTAGATTCTCTGCTCTGCTTTCCTTCATGCTGGATCTGTAATACCCTCTTTCTTCCCCCACCTACCTCCAATAGCTTTGTACACAGCAATTTACTTCTACTTGGCTGTTAAAAATCTGTTCACCTATATACAAAGTTCAGTAGTTTTAAAAGGTATTTTTATTCATTTGCAAGGAGAGAGAGAGAGAAAGAGAGAGAGAATGGGTACACCAAGGCCTCCAGTTGCTATAAATGAACTGCCACTATGCATCTGGCTTTACATGTGTACTGGGGAATTGAACCCTGCTTGTTAGGCTTTGCAGGTAAGCATCTTAACTGCTGAGCCATTTCTCCAGTCCCCAGTAGTGTTTTGTGTGTGTTCACTTTAAAAAAAATTGATGCCTAATGGGTGTAGCCTCTTGTAGCTCTCTGGTATGGGAATTTCAGCTAGGAGCAGAGTTCTTTTTTTTTATTTTTTATTGTCCATAATGAGTTACAATATTTAGTGGGCAAACAATGAGTTGTTATTGTTTGCCCACTAAATATTGTAACTCATTATGGACCCCACAGAGAATGTCAGGATGAGCAAGGGACCCACAGCCACAGCCATTAAATTAACACAGGAGCAGAGTTCTTGGTCTCCATAGGATTATGCCATGGATCCCAGTTCCAGTTAAGGGTTCCTTGTCACTGAGCGGACCTCTTAGCCAATCAGTAAGCTGTTGATTATCCTCCTCGGTTTAGTGCCACTATTGCACAGATGAACATTTCTTGACTTGCTGGTCTCTTCCATACAACCACATATTAGCATTCTTGTGACAACTGTCTATATTGTATATCAGTGGTCTCTGCTTTCTCCAAATATCATTGACCAATTTTCCCTGGCAGCTCATGAAACACCTTCCAATGCTACACATGCCACCATCTGGGAGCTGGTTACCATTCTGGATCTAGCAGGATCTCTTGGTGTTGTTTGATAACACTGTGATTTCTTCAGCAATGGGGTCTTAACCTTAGGCCTGGGACAGGTATTCAAGAGCTTTGACAGAAGTCTGTCACGTTTTGGGAACCTCCTGGGTCTCTTTGATCAACAGCTCAGTGTGGGAAGGAACCTATAACTGGGACAGGGAGATGCAGGCCTGAGAAATTATTCTTGAAGTTAGGCTTCCTCCCATTCTATTCATGGCCCCTCTTACTTGATGGTGCCCTCAGCTTGCTCAGTAGCTTATTGTATAAAAGCAAGGGTTTTATGGTGTCAATTCATTATTAGTTTAGTTTACTGTATGAGTCCCCCCGGCTCTCCCATTCCCCCTACCCTTCCACTCCCCATCCCCAATTCTTTCCATTCTCTTTTTTAGTCTCTTTGTTCACTGACAGATTTTCTTAATGTTCTGGTTTAACATGATTAGGAACCACATATGAGGGAGCTAACCAAAATAGCAACGTTATCTCATTTAACCTATATTGATCTCACTCTCCGAGGGAGATTCTGTTTGTATTTTTCAGAAGGCAATGAGAGATCTGGGGACAACTCAATTCCACCAACAAGACACTGGATGATGGCTGACATCCTGGCAGGAGACAAACCATAATACCAAGCCTTCACACAGGGCCCAAATGAAACCTATGAGAAAGTGACAAAGCAAACAGGAGACCAATTACCACAGCAAATCTGATAACCCGTGAAAGATCAATGGAGACAGATACCAACTATACCCAACACAACCCGGGGCAAAGATCCAGAGATACTTAAGATCTCAACAATAAAGCAGACTTAAAACACCCACTATGACTCAGGGAACTGAGTAGAAGAGGGGGCTGAAAGAATGTAAGAACCACGGTGGGGGAGAATATCCAGAGACATCACCCCCCCAACAACAATACACAAGGAGGAAGAAAAAAAAAGAGAAAAACTGGCTACCTCTGGTACAGTTCATGTCTCCCTAACCTATGGACAGATCCAGTATGCACACTGAAGAAGCACCCCAGTGGGTAGGGGACAAAGAGGAAGGAAACGGGGACACCTTCACAAGATGTGCTCATACAATGTATATACTTATTCATAATAAAGATATTAAAGAAAAAAGTGGTGTAGGATTAAAGTGACTATACACAGAGATGATTCAGAGTTTCAGCCTAGAGTCCTATGATTCATATGCAAGCACATAATTTTCCCCAGAGAATGGCATACTTAGCACAATGTATATAGTGACTTTACACCAAGCCTACAAAACATTTAAGTGCAAATTATGATGACAACTTGCCCCAGTTTGACAGTTCAGGATGAGTAATTGACAGCGGTAAGGAGAGTGCTCACAAGGACCAGGCAGCTGCTAATTAGATCTCCTGCTCTATTTACATGTTCTCCAGGCTGGAATGCCTTGGATGTAGTTGGGATGTAGCTTTCACAAGTAACTACAGTTTGTCAACACCAGGTAGAGGTGGGCACTATGTGACTTTCTCAGGCTGCTGGTTAACATATTGTGGTTTTAGTTCTTTCTTTTAAAAATTTTAAATATTTTTATTTATTTATTTGCAAGCAGAGAGAAAGTGGGGAGTATGGTGGTTTGATTCAGGTGTCTCCCATAAACGTATGTGTTTTGAATGTTAAGTCCTCAGCTGGTGGCAATTTGGGAATTGGAGCTTCCCGGAGTCAGTGCATTGTTGGGGGTAGTTTTATGGGTGTTAT
Organism: Zapus hudsonius; assembly: GCA_004024765.1. Lineage (NCBI taxonomy): Eukaryota > Metazoa > Chordata > Mammalia > Rodentia > Dipodidae > Zapus > Zapus hudsonius. The sequence goes on from PVHP010012154.1 coordinate 12,723, forward strand.
AGCCAGCTTCCTCTTACCAGTGTTTGGTACAATCCCCTACTGCTGTTGTCCACTTGATGGAGGTGATGTCAAGCCTCTGCTTATGTCATGGCTTCTCCTGCCATCATGGAACTTCCCCTCAAGTCTGTAAGCCAAAATAAACAACTTTTCAGGTGCCTTCTGGCAGCAATGTAAAGCTAATTGCAACAGTAAAATTGGTACTGAGAAGTGAGGTTTTTGCTGGTTGAAACCTATGAGCTTTTGGCCTTTTGGAAGTGATTTGCAGGAGGAATTTGGAAGGATTTGAAATCTTGGTCCAAGAAACACCTTGCAGTGCTTTAAGTGTAACTTGATGGACCATTCTGGTCAGAGTTAAAAGACCCAAATGCAGTATGAACTATGGACTGTGAGATTTGGCTTGTGAGGGGAAGAAAGAACTTTCTAGGGACTGGGCTAGATGCAGTTTGCATGAGAGGCTTACTGTGTTCTGCCTGCCTGTGTCCTGAGAACTTGTATAGGGTTGTGCTGTATAGAAATGGACTGGTGTGAGCAGATGGAGATGGCACGGAAAGAAAGGAAATCTTTGGGCCCAAACTGCTGCCCGTTCAGCTGCATTTATTTGAGAGATTACAACCATTGAGATTGGGCCAGGTGATTTGCATTGGGACAGCAGGAAGAATGTGGGCCTGAAGTAAGGGGACTGAATGCTAAAGGAATGTCCTGCTTTTGAAAATCAGATTTATTTCCCTCCAGGATTAACAAGTTGGTGGTCCACCTGGTACAATGGATTAGAACAAATACAGGAAAGAGAAAGAGAGGGTCGTTGAATTTGCAATGTGATTTTGTTTTTTGGAAAAAAAAAAACTATTGACAGTGTGAACCAGGTGTGTTGGACTACTTGCATGGAGGTCTGATGGAACCATGAGGATGAAACATGGGTTGCAATGGAGACCCAATGGAGATACCAGGACTATGGATGGCTGCCAAAGAGAGCTCTCAGCACTGAATGAAGTTTTCTGAGACCATGAGTAGCCTAGCTGGAGAGGCAGAATTGGAACTCCAGAGGCTCATCACTGCCTACAATTACTGAACTTGGAGACTTGACCCTGGTTAGAGTTGTTAGACTTGGAGTTACAGAGTTTAATGTTTTCCCTGTTTGTTTAAATCTTATTTAGGTTCAGTATTTCTTTGCTATATCCAATGCTATCATTTGCAGTGTGAATGTTTGTTCTGTGCCATTATAGCTTTTTTAATTATTATTACAGCTCAGTTAAAAGGCCTTGAACTATGGGGATGCTTGAAATTGGGATTGATAAAAACTATGGGGACTTTTAAAGTTGGACTGAATGTATTGCATTTTGCATCATGTATGGTTATCAGTTTATAGGGGCCAGGAGTGGAATATGATGGTTTGATACAGGTGTCCCCATAAACTTAAGTGTTCTGAATGCTTCATCCCCAGCTGGTGGCAAGTTTGGAATTGGAGCCTCCTGGAGGCAGTGTATTGTTGGGGGAGGGCTTGTGGGTATTATAGCCATCTTCCCCTTGCCAGGGTTTGGCATGCTCTCCTGCTGCTGTTATCTACCTGATATTGGTCAGGAGGTGATGTCCACCATCTGTTCATGCCATCATTTCCCCTGCTATCATGGAGCTTCCCTTTGAGTCTATTAGCCAAAATAAAACATTTCCTCCACAAGCTGCTTTTGTTCACATTCTTTTGGCCAGCAATGAGAAAGCTAACTACAACAGGGAGGATGGGCACACTAGGGTCTCTTGCAAACTAACTCCAGATGCAACTGGCTTCCTTGGGTACTGGGGATTTAAACCTGGTTCAGCAGGGTTTGCACACAAGTGCCTTTAACCACTGAGCCATCTCTTCAGCCTGGTTTTAGTTCTTTAAACCAGTAAATGGAGGAGAGGAAAAATCCAGACTGAAACCAGAAGAAAAGAGAGAAAGAACAAGAAAACAGATGGAAGCTAGAATAATATTCATGAAATGCTTTCTTTAAGCCAGACACTTTCTTTTTCTGAATTTCTTTTTTATTGCTACTTTCACCTGTGTATGATATGTGTATGTTTGTGTGTAGTGTGGGTGTACTGGCTGCAGCATACATGTAGAGATGAGAGGACTACCTTAGGCATCGGTCCTTCCTTTGCACTTTGAGACAGAGTCTTTTGTTCTCTGCTGCGTATGCCAGGCTAGCTGGTCCACAACCATCTAGGGATTCTCTTGTCTCCACCTCTCATCTTGCCATAAGAATGATGGGATTACAGATGTGGGCCACTGTATCTGGCTTTATGTAGGTTCTGGGTATCTGAACTCAAGGTACTCAAGCTCATGTGGCAAACACTACTCACAGAGCAATCTCTCCAGCCCTAGGTGTCAGGGGCAAAAGCCTTTGGGGGCCTTTGGAGGCACACCCTGGCTTAGTCTTGGACGGCACCTGACAGCCTGCCAAGAGGGGCTTGGCTTAATGAGTTTCAGGAGGTAGTCCTGATTAGGCTATTTGCACATTATGCTCACAGGTTCTTGTCATAGACCAATAAATAGCTCCCTGATTGGCAAGGAGCTCTATATATTCTGTAGCATATCTGCAAGAGGGATGAGGTATGAGGTATGAGATCTGAGAGAGCAATAAAGAGAGAATGCACATTCCTCCACTCATGCAGTGTGTTTGTGTGTGTGTGTGTGTGTGTGTGTGTGTGTGTGTGTGTGTGTGTGTGTGTGTGTCTTATCATTGCTCTCACGGGCGGTGGACAGTGACACTAGGTCAGACACTTTGTCGAAACTTTGAATAATTATCTCTGCATAAACTCTGCAGTTAACATTTTACCTTTTCCACTGTGGTAGGTGTTGCTCAGTGTCCATATCACAGCCATTTCTTTACTGTTCTTTTTCTTTCTAATAGATCTCCATTATGATGATGATGATGATGATGATGATGTGTTTTGTTCTTCAATGTGTCTTCAGATCCTTGCATGTCCCCATCCCTTCTGCTTCAGGGGCCATCTTGGCAGGTCATCTTACAGTTATCTTTGACAGGGATTGTCAGGAGTGAAGAGGCTACTGGGAAGCTTCTGATAACGATTTCCTTTGTGGAGGCAGGCACTTGACTGCGAGCTCTCAGTGGTTGTGCCTGTGAAGGATGCTGGGTGGTGTGGAGGCTGTCCTGTGTCCTCAGATAAGCCTGCTTGGGGACAAAGCTGACACCCTTTCGTTCCACTGCTTTTGGACATTAGGTCATGCTATAGACTGTTTAATCTTTGGAAGTCGATGTTCTCTTATTATAGAAAAGACATCCTAACGGACACTGTTTTAAAGATTGAGAAAACTGAGCTGCTGAAAAGTTAAGAAGCCCATGTATCCTATATTTGTATCCTAGGTAGGGAGTAGGGATAAAAGGCCATGTGTTCTCATATGAAGATAAGATGTGCACATATCCACTTCAGGTCAACAGTTTCTATCTCTCATCTGATGATTTAGTATATTTACACTGTATATACTGGCTGCTTTTATTGCTTTATTCATTCAATTTGTTCCATTTTTTTCTTTTTTTAACATTTTATTGACACCTTCCATAAATACAGACAATAAACCATGGTAATTTCCATCACCAACCTCCTTTTCCCCTTCCCAAATCCACCCACCATTGAATCCCTTTTTTTCCAATTAGTCTTCTATTTTGAGGTCATCATTTTTTCCCTCCTTTTATGAAGGTCTTAAGTAGATAGTACCAGGCACTGTGAGGTCACGACTATCAAGACCATTCTGTATCTGGAAGGATACATTGTCAGCATTCCTCCTCTTACTTTGGCTCTTTACTTTCTTTTCACCACCTCTTCTGCAATGGACCCTGAGTTTTGGAGGGTGTAATAGAGATCTCTCAATGCTATTGTTCTACTTTTTTCTGTATTTATTTTTAATTCCCTTTAAGAAAATAAATGTCTTTATCTTCTAACAAGATGAGAAGTCTCTAAACTCTTATTCTCTTAAAATTCTCTTCCATTTTCCCACCTACAATCCCATGTGGTCTGTATTATCTCAATTTATTTATGAAGCTGGTTGTGGTAATGTCTATAATCTCAGTACTCAGGATGTTGAGGCAGGAGAACTTCCAGTAGTTTAAGGTCATTCTAGGCTATAGAGTAAGTTTTAGGCCAGCCAGGCTATAATATATGTGACCCTATTAAAACAAAGTCAAACCCAAACAAGTAACAAAAGAAACAAACATAAAAAATAAATTTAATTATTAGTTATTAGGTACATGTGTATATATCTTTTTGTTTTCTGCAAACTTCACTTTTTAATAGCAAAAATCCAAAGGATATTTTGTTCATTTAATCTTTAGACTATAACATAAATTTATTTTATGGTTAAAATGCCCAGCAGTTATCTGTTGTGAAGTATATCAATAGCTCGATGTTGGCTTCCAGTAGGTTAAAATTTCTGTGGAATGGTTTTTCCTTTCAAATTTAAAATCCCTTTTAAGATTTTATGAAATCTGAAACAAACATTTGTGAATACACAATAAAATGCCTTTCTTTTAAAAACCGTGGAATTTAAATACTTTACTTCACATATCTCGTGTAGCATCTCTTCCTTCTTTTAAAAGTACTTCATCCAAAACATGTCTTCAATGAGTCATGGTGTAACAGCCTTTGAGACCTTCCATACTTGAGAATATGTGTTTTTTTTTGTCTTGCCCTCAGATCTGAATAACAGGAAGATCTAAGATATTTTTCTTCAATATTTGGAGAATTGCTTTCTCATTCTATTTCTAAATATCGTAATCTTTTTCTTCTCTCTCTCTCTCTCTGTCTTTATGGGTGTGTGATGTGATGTGTGATGTAGTGTGTGGTGTGGTGTATGCAGGTTTATATACCTTTGCAGTGTCCAATGACAAGGGTTCCACTTACTCGCTCTTACTAGAATGTGAGTGTGGAGCCCTAGAGATTCCATGGTCTCTGTTCTCCTTTGTGAAATGGGTTACATACAGGTGCATGTGCCCAGCTATTTACATGGGCTCTGGGGATTTGAACTCAGGTTTCAGTCTTCCTCAGGCCCTCATGCTTGTCCAGGAAGACACTTAACCACTGAGCTATCTCTTCAATCCTTTCCTCTGTTTACACTGAACTGTAGATAGTTTCTTCAGGTCTAGTTCTCAATTCATTCATTTATTTTTTTTTTCTGTAGTTGTGTATTAGATGTGTTGGATCCATTTATTGGATTTATTTTGATTACTGGAATTTCTATCTTTACAAGTTCTGTTTTGTTTCTTTTAAAACCAGCTTGCTGGTTAATCATATTTTCCAGACTGTTCCATTTACTGGAACATGTTGAATATGCTTATTTGATACTGTGATTCTCAGGACTCTGGGATCTGGAGACTCTGAGGTCTGTGGTTTCTTTTGGCCTTGTGTTCATAATTTTGTGGAGTTTCTTATTTATCTGTTTTTATTTTGCTTTGCTTTTACCGGAAGCTTCCCATTTTTATAGGATAAGTTCTCTGAGGTTCTTCCAATGTGAATGGCACTTGTTTCTGTCACATGATTGAAGGAAGGCACTGAGAGCATGGTCCACTGTAAACTAAATTCTTACTTTGAGGCTCTTAGGACTTCCAGTTGGGATGAATCTGTGCACAATTTGACATGACTACTTGTGTGAGTGATTTCCCAAGGGACTCTTCTCTCTTTCGGCTCTTCTTAGCACTAATGTGTGGAGGTAATTTTTCTTCTGAGCATGATTTACATTCTTACATGAATGCTACATTCATGAGTGCTTTTAAGATGCCTCTTTTTCTCAAAGTGTTCTTTAAATTGAAGCAATGAAATTCAAAGGAAGATGTTTTAACTTACTGTTGGCAATGCGATTTAGTTGATCTTCTAGTAAGACCCTGATGAGAGTAAGACCCTAAACTTGGATTTAATGTGGTTTATCCTGGACGTTGCTCACCTTTAAGATATGAGTCTTTAAGACAAACCTATGATATAAGAATATAAGATATAATAATATAATAATTGATTATGATCATTGCTTGGTTGGAAACCATCATTTGAAAGTACTTTTCAGTTTCACTGAGGTAAAACTGATACCATGAGCTGGGAAATGGCTCAGCAGCTAATGGTGTCAGCTAGAGTGAGTTTGATTCCCCAATACCCACGTAAAGCTAGACTCAAGAAGTGGAACATGCATTTGGAGTTCATGTGTAGTGACAAGAAGGCCTGATATGCTCATTTACACATACAAGTTAATTAATTAATTATAAAAATATATATTTTGGTTTTTAAAGGTAGGATCTTACTCTAGCCCAGGCTGACCTGGAATTCACTATGTAGTCTCAGGCTAGCCTCAAACTCACAGTGATCCTCCTTTCCTCTGCCTCCTGAGTGTTGGGACTAAAGGCGTGTGCCACCATGCCCGGCATATATATATATATATATATATATATATATATATATATATATATATATATACATTTAAACTGACACAATAAATTACATAGATTTAAGATGTACAATTTAGTAAGTCCTGACACCTGTGGCTCCATCCCCATTATCAATGAACATGCTTATCAACCCAAAGCTTCAGCGTTCCTCTATAAAAATCTCTCACTCCTCCCTCCTCTTCTCCACACCAAACCAGGCTCTTATTTCTCTCACGACAGCTTGCATTTTAGTTCCATTTTACTGTAGAAACGGAATGGACTTTTTGTGGGGTTGGCAGAGGTCTGGTTTCTTTCAGTACTTTACAACATAAAACTTTCGAGATTTTTTTCCAAATAAATAAATACTTATTTATATATTATTTGAGAGAAGCAGACAGAAAGTGAATATGGGCGAGCCAGGGCCTCTTGCCACTGAAAAAAAAAAAACTCTAGTGGGTGTGTTACTTTGTACATCTGGCTTTACATGGGTACTGAGGAATTGAACTAGGGCCATCAGGATTTGCAAGCAAGCACCTTTAACTGCTGAGTCATCTTTCCAGCCCAAGATATGTACTTTTTTTTTTCTAGAACATTTGCTCATCCAGAGGTCTGATCTTTGCATCAAATTCAATGGAAGAAAACAAACAGAAACTGTTGATCCTTGTGTAGAGCTGACTGTACCAATTTATTGGTGCTGTACACGTTTTGATATTTAAAGCAGGCAAACCAGTTTAAGAACTATAGGGTGGTCTAGTCTTTTCTTGGATACGAATGATAGGATATCACTGTGGAACTGGGACAAAATCTTAACTAAAGGGGAAGGCCTGGAAAGAGTCCACCCTTACTCCATCAGTATGCAGGAGGATGCCTGGGAAGAATTGGGTTATATTTAGAGAAAAAGAATAGTGACTAATTTCTTCATGCTTAGGGTTTTGTTTTTGCCTTTAATCTGCACAGAATAGCCATGATTATTTTGTATCTTGTTTAGTACTAAATTTAATTAATTTACATATTTAAACCAACAGAGACACAATTTTAAAAGCATTTAGCAAACACATTTACTGTATTATATCAACAGCATAGGTTGAATTAGTATTTTTGCTGTCATCCTGTTGTCTAGTCCATGTTAGGAGTAGTGCTCTGCTTGTTTTGGTTTCTTCAGGCTCTAGTGATATTACTGTAATACCTTTCTGGAGTCTCAGGCGTTTCAGAAGACACAGAAGAAAATAATCCTTTTCTAGAACAGCTGAGTTTAAAGTGGTTGTGGCTCTGGTTATTACATACATTCATTGGGTATTAGGTTGAGCTTTTTAAAAAGTTCCACCCGTTCACCTATTTCAATTTTTTTCCCAGCAAGCACCTTTAACCACTGATCCATCTCCCCAGCTATTTCACATTTTCCTGTCAAATGGATTTTTTAAAAGACAGTCTCACTTTGTAGCGCAGGCTGGCCTCGAACTGTCAGCTGGGTCTCCTGCCACAGCCTCCTAAAGAGCTGAGATTCCAAGTGCACACCACGACACCCCGCTTCAAATAGACTTGTTAAATTTATTCTTGTTATATAGGCTTCAGCTTTTAGTATCTCTTCCCTAAAAGGTACTTAAAAATTTTGCTTGGCTATTGATCTAGGACATGATTATGATAACTTTCAGTTTCCCACAGGCATGCTCTTAGAACTATGGAAACCTTTACAAGTTCCATCTCCTGGGGGAAAAGGCATATCTCTCCAGCTTATCATTTTGGAACACATGACTCTTTCAATTTGGTTATTATTGGATGCAATCCCCATTCTGATTAACTGTCATGCCTGCCCCTTTACAAAGATACTTGGTCGTGAGAAATGTACAGGAAGGAAATAGTGAATGAAGCCAAGTTTTATACCAATACAAAGATAAATGTTGCTGTTCTATCAATCAACTCAAGGCCAATATAATATTTGTTCCTCTTTTTTGTCCTACTTTTGTCTCTGCATATCTCTCTTCCCATGTATTCATTTGTTCTGTGATTGATGCCTTCACTTTCAGGGGCTTGACTACAGGTAAGATATATAAGATAACCTATAGGTAAGATACTATCTTTACATGTTTGGCAAAGATGCTGCCAACTGGTGTGCCCCATTAAATTCTGTCATCCTACAAGTTTCCCTCATATTGAGCAATCATTCTAAGTAGAAAGTCTTTACTTCTTCTGCAAACACAGCTTTGGGAGGATACTGTTCCAGTCAGCCACACAGGACTGGGATGAATTTCCAAAATAGGCAGTTATGGGAGAAAGGATTTATTGAAGCTACAGATCCAGGGGAAGTTCCATAATGGAGAAAGAGGCTGGCCTACATTTTCACAGTCCAAGCAGAGAGAGGAAAAAACCATCACTAGCACCACACACACAACAGCAAATAGGCAGGGGGAGAGAGATTTTCTCCCCCTTAGGGCAGGGTCTTACAAACCTATCCCAGACTTCTTGTCTTCCTGAGTCTCTGGAATTTCCTTCCTGCACCACCCTCCCAGGAAGAGGTGTTCATTTCTAGCTCCCCTGAGCTTCCTTACATCCTGACCCCTACTGAGAGGGCTGCCTTCTTGTGAACATCCTCAGAGACCCACCCAAAAGTACTAAAAAAGATAAAGTTGACAACAAAACTTAACCATCACAGATACCCTCAGGCCTTTCAATGGTAGTTATTGCTCCTCAGCTCTTCTCAGACAGAAAGTCCTCAATAGTGTTGAGGGTGACACTCAGTGTTAGAGCACTTGCTTAGCATAGGAGGGGCCCTGGATTCAATCCCAGAATGTGGAAAGGGGAATTGGAGAAAAGGAGAAAGGGAAAGAAGAGAGAAGTTCTGTAACAGCTATTGCCTTGGGATTTAAAGTGCGTGTATTGGGAAAAGCTGGGACACATATAACATTGTCTAGGGGGAGTTTGGGAAGAGAAGAGCTTAATCTTGTGACAGATCTTGGGGCCATCAGTCAGGCAAAAGGAAAAAGAGTACAGCAGGCAGAGGAATCAATGCTGAGGAAACATGGCAATTGTAAGGGTGAGTATCTACCTGTGACCAGTGTCCAAGCTCCCTCCTCTTCTGTGGGACTCATTTGACACCACTACACTCACTTGATTCCAGGGCAAAGCAGATCTAATCTATCCTCAGCACCCCACACCCTAGCTCCTTCCTCAGCACCCCACATCCCAGGTCCTTCCTCTTCTGTGTTGCTTGATGTCACTACACTCAGCTGATACCAATTGGTAGAGCAGGCCTAATTTACCTTCAGTGACCCACATCCAATCACCTACTCAGGACACCTGGAAAGCTGACTCCTCCAGTCCCCAGCTTTTAGGCTTTAGCAAATAGGCTTCTCTTGCTCAGGGTTCCTACCAAAACAATGTGCTTTGAGCTTAGCTCCTCTCACATAAGGACTGCCAAAGCAACTCTCCAAAGTGATGATTCCTACTGTGACACCAGAGTATCTTTAGATTTTGTGTTGATGTTATGGACAATTAATTTGTTGATACTTTGGCAGATACGGTATTTAAAATTGATAACATTTTAGAAAAATTGGTCTAGAGCCTGAACATTTAAGTAGAGAATGTCTCATCTCTGCTTCAGAAGGGGTCATGAACTTGGGTGGGAAAACACTGATTCTTATAAACTCTAACTAGATTTCACAGAATCTAACTGAAATGGAGGATTTGTTTAAGTTACAAATACATAGTTCATCAGATAGCTACTGCTACATTTTTGTAAAAAAATCACAAAAAATTTTCTGCAGCATACATTCTCTCTAGGTCGGCGGGAATAGCTTGTCTGCTCTCTTGGAAGTTTCCTTGAGCATTGATGAGTTGTCTAACAGAGTGAGCTCAGCTGGTTCAGTCTGTGTTTTGTTATGACTTTATAGATTGGCTAGACAGTTCTCTGCCAAATGTCTTTAATTCTCCTTAGACCAGTGGACCAGGCTGGACATATTTTCTCCAAAGTAAAGGGAAATATACTAAGAGCAGTGAAAGCTTGCACAGCCTCATAAGGCCTGGGGCTAGAGCTGGCACATGATCACAGATGCCCATAATCTTTTGGCCAGAATAAGTCACATGACCAAGTATAGAGCCTGGGGTGGGAGTGTACACTTATTATAGAATCATTCACAGTCTTCACAGTCTTTTCATACCCTAAAAATCCTCTGTTCTAGCTATGCCCGTGCATCCCTCTGCTACCCACCTATACCCCCAGGCAACCACTGAGCCATATTTCTGCCTTTGCATTCAGACTTTTGTCTCTCTGCCTTTGTAGTCTGCACCACACAATATGCAAGTCTCATGCATGGGTGAGCAGGGCACTAGCATCCTCCTTTCTGAAGGGAAATAAGGAAAGGCTTGGGGAGAGGGTGGCAAATGGGTTTTACACAATGGTTCTAACCCATAGGATATATAGTACCTAGAGAAACCTTAATGGAAATGATGGATTCTGGGCAATAATGATGTGCCAGCGTAGGCTCATCAGTTGTAAAAAATAAATCACCCTGGTAGGAGGTGTTGACAATGGGGAGAATGTCTGTGTTGGGAGTTCAGAAAATATATGATATCTTCTTCTCAACTTTGCTATGAGCCTAAAACTGCTCTAAAAAATAAAATCCTGCAAAAAACAAACTCATAATGGGGTGAAATTTGGAATCGACCCAAGAAAGAGACCACAAAATATAGGCAGTATAAATGGCTCACTCAGCCATAGAAATCACAGGCATTTTGATACCAAATTATATTGTCTCAGATATCTCAGGATACTATTTTTGCTTATCATAACCTTGAAATTGCATTTTTACCAAACTTACTGGTAGACTACACAGGATCAAAGTTCTGGCTATAGATATTTAGTGATGTAACTGGCCAACAATCAGACAATTTTTTCTTTGCCTTGTGATTATTCAGACAACAAATGTCGAGGTTGGCCCAAGCATGTGGATTGATTTCTAGTATTCCCTTATCAATATGTGGACATTTGTCTACCCATAAGTAGAAGCAGGTAAGATGCAGAGCACTCCAATGTTTATTAAAGTTCCTATAAAAATAAGGCTGATAGTCTTTATGCAGCTTTCATTAAACAATTCACTTTCACTTGCCTATACTTTGAATGCAGTGTCTTGTTATTTAGTGTATTAATCAAGAAACACATATTAGTAGGGCCGGGGGGATGCTCAGTCAGTAAAGCACTTGCCTTGCACGCACAAGAACCTGAATTTGACCCAAAGAACTCATGTTAAAAAGCTGGGAAGATGGAGACAGGCAGATCCCTGGGGTGTGCTGGCCAATCAGTTTAGCCTCTTTGGTGAATTCCAGGCCAATGAGAAACATTGTCTCAAAAGGAGGTGGGCAACATTCCTGAGTAATGACCCCCAAGGTTTTACTCACCTCCAGATGTATTCACACATGTGCAAACATGCATCTTCACACACACTATAAAAAAAGAGTTCTAAATGTTACTAGATCATATTTGTTTTATTTTGATATGTTGATGGTGTCTTTTACTATAATAGCATCCCTTTTATTAAATATTTATTTACTTATTTGAGAGAGTGAGAGAGAGAGAAGAGACACACACACACACACAGAGAGAGAGAGAGAGAGAGAGAGAGAGAGAGAGAGAGAGAGAGAGAGAGAGAATGGGTGCACCAGGGCCTCCAGCCACTGCAAAGGAACTCCAGACGCATGTCACCTTGTGCATCTGGTTTTACATGGGAACTGGGGAATTAAACTCAACTGCTTCTGCTTTATAGGCAAGGGCCTTAACCACGGAGCCATCTCTCCTGCCCATTAGCATCCCTTTTATTCCTTTATTTTGCACATTTTTTTAAAACCAGGGGTTTCATGGACTCACCAAAGTGCAGAGGGCTCTCTTAAGAAGGAAGGTCCTTTATGTATATGCTTCCATCTAGCTCTTCTCGAAGGTCCTCTGTAACAAAGCAGCTTCTAAGTTGCTGGCTGTTGAGGAAAAGGTCCTGGCTGACACGAGAGCCTATGTACACAGCAGACAGAAGCATGACAGCTCCTCCTCATCAACCTTGGTGTAGACACTCCTGAGGGGAACGTGAATCAAGAAGGAGTGATAGAGATCATCTGGTTTTCTGCCCCACCCCATACAGAAATGCTCTTGCAGAGATCATTGTACACAAGATTTGGGTTTTTATCAAAGGAGGGGACCATTTTCTGTAGCTTAGTGGGTCAGTTTTCCTGGTAGGATTTTATCTACTCTCAGGTCTTTGCAATTGTGACATCAGAAGGTGGTTATAGTTCTCTTTCCTACAAAACTTGGGTTCTGTCTTTAGGCACCTTCTCAAAGCAGAGCTCCAGGCAGCCAACAGTAGCTACACAGAGTTGCCACACCAGCTACCTGCCATCCTCTCCCCAGGCTTTTGTTAACTTCCCTCCAGAAGGAAGGGTGCTAGTACCCTCTCACCTTCTGATGGGCGGTCCTATTTGTGCATTTCTGGGTTTTCCTTCTAGGTAAGACATTTCTATTCCAAATGCAGAGACCTAATGCTATATGGTTTCCTAAGCAATGAGAACAGGTACCCAACACAACATGAAAAAGAGCAGAGATTTGGCAGGACAGGCCATTTCTCTCTTGGTATTAAATGCTTTCCGATTACTGCATTAAATAGCCAAGAAACTTTACAATATGTACCTTTTCTTTATGAAGGCTTAAAAATTATTTATTTATTTGCAGGAAGATAGAGACAGGAGAGAGAGAGAGAGAGAGAGAGAGAGAGAGAGAGAGAGAGAGAGAGAGAGAGAGAGAGAGAGAGAACCAAGGCTTCCATCCACTGCAAACAAACTCCAAGTGCATGTGACACTTTATGCGTCTGGCTTTACATGAGTACTGGGGAATTGAACCCAGGTTGTTAGGCTTTGCAGGCAAGTGCTGAGCCATCTCTCCAGCTCCAAAGACTTTCTTTATACTGTCAAGGTGATATGGGGCAACTTTTGTTTTTTTCTGCAAATTCTATTATGTCGAAGGCATCTGTCTGGCCAATATAATTGATTTAAAATTTAGAAAGCAATGAATAGCTCAGCAAGTACTGGCTGTGGCATCCATGTAATCTCAAAGCAGCAGCTGAGGTTTTTCACCAGACTCCTCCAAGTATTGGAAGGCAGACTAAATACTTTCTGCCCAGCAACATGAAGATGGAAAACACATCTTTTGATTAATTCAAAGCAAAAGGTTGGAACTACTTACCTTTCCATTCTTTAATTAACAAAGCCCCACAGGCCACACAAGGAAGTAATAACACTCATTATGTTGTGATGACGAGTTAAGTCAGATGGGACTCCAGGCACGGCTCCCTTCAAGTCTTCCCCAAGATGTGCCCTGAATGTAGACAGATCCTTACTTGCTGGAGAACCCTGGCTCACCAGCCAGGACACATGCTTCTTCACAGAGTGCATTTCCTTTTGCAAGGGAAAGAAGAGCCCTTGAAACAAAGGATTCTGTTTTAATTAAGCCTCAGCATCCTTTCTGGAATTTCCTTTATTGAAAGAACACCTCCTTTGATTTCTGTCTGGTGGTGTTAGTCTTTGGAACAGCAACAGAAGATGCAGCCCCTGCAGGCAGAACTGTCCTGTTTGGCTGATCAAAAGCCACGTCAGCTGACTTACAAACCAACAAATTATTTTCTTATTGCCCGTTAAACCTCTCCAGAAGTACCTTTTGACAATGGTGTCTCCAGTCTTCCAGCTTGGCCCGGCATCCTTCATGCCTGTGGGTGGTCTAGAGAAATCTGAAGACATGACAAGCACCCACTCTACTGCAGATGGAAGCCCATTGCACACTGTGGACCCCAGACCTCCTCAGGGTCCTTGGCTCTAGGGACCGAAGTCTGATGGCTTCTCTGTTTCACCAAGGCGCCACTGAAATTTGTTTGTCAGCTGGAGAAAGTGAGCTTTGAAGTGTGTTTGCTGCTCCTTCCACTACAGAGCCACCACTTAAGACGCTGCCTCCATGGGAATGTGAAGGGATGAATAACAGCAGACTCTCTGTCTTTTCTTTTTCCTGTGTGCCTGTGCGTATATGTGTGGGCACATGCGTGTATGTATGTGCAGCTGTGCATGTATATGGAGGTCCGAGGACAGTGTTGGGTGGGCGCTGTTCCTCAGGGATACCATCTACCACTTTTTGAGACGGAATCTCTCCTTGGCCTGGAGTGTGCCAGTTAGGCTAGACCAGTTGCCAGTGAGCTCCTGGTACTCACTTTTCTCTAAGAGCATGTCACTGCAACTGGCATTTTGTGTAGGTATTGAAGATGAAACAGGTCCTCACTCTTGTGAGGCAAGCAATTTGTTGGCTACACTACCATTCCAGCCCTCACTTTCCATTCTTTTTTTTTTTGAAAAGGGTCCCTCGTGGGTATTTATTTTTTATTTTATTTTAGTTTTTTTTATTATCCATAATTAGATAAATTGAATGAGCAAATAATGAGTTGGTATCCCCATTTCCCCAATTTCCCTCTTCCCTATTCCCAATCAGCTGGGTATCCTCTTCCGTGGGCAGTCTGGATCAGTCCATGGGGTAGGGGAGTCAACCCGGTTCCACCCCCTTTGTATGTTGTTACTGAGGGGGGCAATGTTTCTGGGAGTTCTCCCCCACCATGGCTCTTACAATCTTTCTGCTCCCTCTTCTGCTCAGTTCCCTGAGTCATAGTGGGTGAGTATTAAGGCTGCTTTATTGTTGAGGTCTTAGGGGTCTCTACGATTTCAACACAACCCTTTCCATTCTTAAGTGCATTCTTCTAGGAGTAAGAAACAAATCAGTAGCATTAGCATGGAACAGGAGATGTCCAAATTTTTGCCCTTATTTCACTTTAAAAATTTATTCAGATCAGTGTTGCTATTATCTTTTAAAATCAGAAATGTTACTTTTTTCCCTCATAAAGCAAAATTGTTTTCCTGGGCAACCCTGAGTTAAACAACAATTCTTTTCTTTTTTTTTGAGAAGTCAAACATATATGTATGTACATGCTATATTTATGACCCACCCAGAGAAAATCATTGCTTCCTCTCATGAAGATTTTCACTCACCAAGTTAAATGAATGCTGAATATGCACTTACTTGCAATTCCTTTTTTGCTTTTTAAGAATAGGGTGATTGAGTCTTTGCAGGAAATTTAGAAGATGTTAGTGGCTAACTTCCCATGCCACATTTCAGCATGTTGTAAGTTTTATAGCTCTTGAAATACAATGTTAGCAGTAGACACACTGACCCTTCTATGATTATAGTGGTACAAATAACAATGTTATCATCTCTGTCAGTGAAAAATCTTATGTTGCTCAAGCCTTGAATGTGATCTCAATTGTACAATGTTTTTAAACGAGCTGGGGGAAAGAAATGGTGCCATAGCCTGTTTCCACAAAGTTGATTTAATTGCAGAGATGGAAGCCTTCCTTCCAAATATACTTTCTGAGCTTTTAGATCATGAAACATTGTGGTAGAATGGCAGGAGCTCTGTCTCAAGGAACAGCAGGTAGGATCATAAAATCTGCTACCTGCTGTACTTGATGGAGGTGGTACACCCTGAATGCTAGACACCATGAACTCTGGTCTAGTTTATTAGCATGGCCTCCTGTCTGTTCCTCCCAAATTCATTGTGACACTACTCTAGTGCCTTGTGACAAACGCAGAGTGCTTTCCAGAATGACAATCTGATCATGTCTGCTAGTTGTCCTTGAAGGATATGCCACAGCAGGATTAATTAGACAGGCATTTATTTTTGCTGAAAAAATTTCAACTTTTTCCCATTTTAACATTAAAGTTAAAAAAGTAAAGTTAGTAGTTAAAGTAATGGCCTTCATTATACATTTTCATAAGTACATGTCAATATGCCTTCCGGCTTTATTCATCTTCATCCCCCACATGCCTCTCCTACTGGTCTCCTTCCTGCCCCCAAGTAGTCTTATTCCATGTTATATAGATTCCATTATCATCTCGTCTACCCCTTGTGTGCTCTTAAGGTGTCTTCTTACTTCATCATGGTCCTCTTTCTAGTATTTGAAATGGCTGGAGGCAAGCATGGTAAAACACTTCAAGTAGGCATAGGGAAGAGCTTTCTGAAAAGCACTTCAGGACTGGGGAGATGGCTCAGTCAGTAAAGAACTTGCCATGAAAGCATGAGGACCTGAGTTTGTATCCCAAGTACTCATGTAAAAGCTGGGCATGGTGGTGTGGCACCTATAATCCTAGCACTGGGGAGGCAGAGATGGGACTTTCTGTCTAACTAGTCTGAGCGAGTGAGCCCTGGATTCAGTGAGAGACCCTGGCTCAAAAAATAAGGTGGACAAAGGGGGAAAAAACCTGACTACCTCTTGTGTAATTCATAATCCCCTACCCCATGGACTGATCCAGTATGCCCACCAAGGAGGGCCCCCAGTGGGTTGGGGACAGAGAGGAGGGAAATAGGGGTGCCATCACAAGATTTACTCATACAATGTATTGAATTATTGACAATAAAGATATTTTAAAAAGAATAAATATATAATAAAATATATAATAAATGAAATACATGTAATATCTATAATACATATAATATATAATAAAATCAATAATAACAATAAAAAGGTAAGGTGGAGAGTGATTGAGAAAGATGTCCAATGTTGAATTCTGGCCTACCACACACACTCATGCACACACGCACACATGTGCACATGCACCTGCACACACACATGTGAATATACATGCATATGCATACTACACACATAGACATGCAAAAACAAGAACTTTAATATCATAGGAAATAATCAAAGTTTCACCAATGAGATTACAGGAAACTAAAAGCTTCTTCCCAGCATAGGGAATGATCACCAGAGTGCAAAGAGCCCACTGAATGGATAAAAGCATCTTGAATTGTGCCCCAGATAGGATCTATATCTAGAATATATAAAGAACAGCAAAACTTAAATATCCCAAATCCTTATAGCATGTAGGTAATAAATGGTCCAATTAACTGGACAGTTCTCAAAAGAGGAAATACTAATGACTAATAAATGCTTGAAAGCGTGTTCATCATCCTTAGTCACTGGAGAAATGCAAATGGAAAGTGCTTTGAGATTCCATCTCATCCCAATGAGAAGGGCCTGGGATTTATTGAGAGAGGAGAGGGAGATGAAGGTCATGAGGAGAACCTTCAGACAGAGACGCTGGTCTAGGTCCTGTGTAGGACAGAGGGAGGGAAGGAAGCTTGGGTAGAAGGAATCTCAAACTGCAGTGCAGTACCCAGAAAGATCCACATTCCTTCTAGTTTCATCTTCTGGGCTTTGGTGACCCTTTAATTCTCAGAACTCTCAAACTGCTTCTCACCTCAGGGGTTTTCCATGTCCTGTTTTCTTTGACTGAACTACTTTCCTTTCCACTCTCCAGGGAGGAAAATGATTAGTCCTTCCCTTTCCTTTCACTATGTACCATTGGTTCTCAACCTTGGCCGCCTATAAGACTCACATGGCAAAGCTCTGAAATTCCTGATGTGTAGGTCACCCCCTCAAAATTAAATCAGACCCTGGGAGGGTGGGAGTTGTTCTGATTATAGTTGTTTTTAAAGTTCAATGGGAGTATTTTTTAAGTATGATTAGAATCCAAATTAATCATCTGTGTATTATATTGCTATAGGAATTTAGAGAGCAGGGAGATTGATCTATGCGGATTTTGATCAATAGCTTTCTCTGAGTACCTAGAATGTGAATGTATAAAGCATCCTACAGTGCAGTGTGCTAGGTAAACTAGAAAAATGAGAAGGCCAGATTCTCAGGATTCTTGCGAGGAATGACCTGGTCTGTGTCGGGACAAGAATGGAGGCTGTAATTCATGACTGAAAGCCTTCAATTCCAAGCGCAGCATTGAGACTCCTGTAAGACATGGCAGGCATAAACCATTTTTAAGGTGATGAGTTTATTAACTAATATGTGTTTTAAAAATTATTATTATTATTGGGGTGTTTTTTTGCTAGTAGAAACCCATTCTTGTTAGCCTAGAAGAGAAGGGAAAGATTGAAAGAATGTGGAAGGTTTCTTAGTCTGGTTTCTCTTGTTATAAAGTACCCAAGACTAGGTATATATAAAGAAAAGAGGGTTTTTTGGCTCACAGTTTTGGAGACTGAAAGTTAATGATCAGATGGCCCCATCTGTTTGGCCTTGCAGAAGGCTTCCTGGCAGACAGCATCATGATGGGATGAGGTATGTGGAAGAGATGACCGAGTGAGACAGAAAGTCGGAGAAATTCAGGGTTTGGGCTGGTTCTTTTTGTAACAGCCTACTTTCTTGAGAACTTACTGGCATCTGGCAAGAAGCACATTAATCTCTTCCAAGGGCGATGCCTCCAGTGACTGAAGTACCTTGTACTAGACCCCCCTCAGAAAGGCCCCCACTACCTCCCACAGTCACCCTGGGGACCAAGCTTGCAGGTCATGAGGTTCTGAGGAACACAATGTCCAAACCATAAGAGGGAGGCATGAACAATCTAAAGGACTAAAAGGAAACCAGAGATCTACAGGACAGAAATCAGTGTAGGGTCTTGTCATCACCAAAGAAAAGCTCATCTTTCAGATAGTTCAGTAGAAGAGATACTCAAAAAATATCTGCAGTTATAACTGAAAACACTAATTGGAGGTGTAACCTCTAACTGTACATACTTGGAAGATTACTGAGATACACGTGCCTTCTCTTCCTCGTCCATAAGCTGAGAATCATAGCACCCAGCTCACAGGAATGCTGTGAGATTTAAATGATGTAATGTATGTAAAAATTAGAATACTCTTTGGAAAATAATGTATAAGTATTAACTATTATTATTCTCTGCAGGAGAATCTGTTTTTATTTTTCAGAATGCAGTGAGAACCAAGGACAACCCAATTCTACCAACAGGACCTGAAAGGATAGCTGACTCCCTGGCATGAGATAAACTACCCCTAATACATCAGCTAGGACCTGAGATCAGCACAAGTTAAATGGGACAAGAATTGTTAATTTGGTGAGATTATGATGGGTGTAGCCTCTCTTTAGGCTCATGGATAGTGGAAGCTTCCCTTGAAGTTCAGATTCTTGGTCTGCAAGGGAATTTGGTTTGGATCCCAGTTCTAGCTAGGGATTCCTTGCCACTGAATGGATCTCTTAGCCAATCATAGAGCCCTTGATTACCCACCTAGGTTGAGTGTCACTATTACACAAGTGTATATTCTTGTCATGCTGGTTAATGTCTTATAGCAGTGTTTTCTGCTATCTCCTAACATCTTCGCCCTACTTCTCCTGGAAGCTCATGTAGCACATCCAGCAATATACGGGCTAAAATTCTTTCTTCCAGATTCTAGCCACATCTTTCCGTGTTGTGTGACAGCAATCTGTGATGTTTGACATATAGTATTTGCAATTAGTAAAGTATTTGAAGATTCCATGTTTTTCTTATTCATTGATATATTCTTGGTTTTTAGAGAAGAGCTGGTGATCGGTATTTGTTTAATAAGCAACAGAATACTTCAATCTTAGGTTGATTTTCGTTGCAGTCAGCCACATGCTGCTGGGATGAATCTTCAAACCAGGCACAATTTGGGGGAGGAAAGTATTTATTGAAATTACAGATTGAGGGGAATTTCCATAACAGCATAGGACACTGGCCCTCTTTCACAGGTCTGAGCAGAGAGAAAAACCCATCACCTACACTACACATACAATAGCAAACAGACAGGAGGGCCAAGGAGAGAATTTCTTCTCCAGACTTAATGGCTACCTGAGTCTCAGGTGTTTCCTTCCTGCACTGCCCACACAGAAAAAGGATGTTTACTTCTAGCTCTCCTGAGCTTCCTTATATCCTGCCCCCTACTGAGAGGCTGTCGTCTTGTTAACATCCTCAGAGACCCACCCAAGATAATTATAAAGATCCAAGTTGACAACAAAACCTAACCATCACAACTTTCAATTTTAGGTTTCCAGCCCTTTTCTTTTATACCAACCTGCTTCACTCCAAAGGAAGATGCAAGAACTTTCTTTCTGAGAAGCCAGCCTTCCAGTGCTCTGTAGCAACAGCTCCTTACATGTAAGGACTTGGTCTGTCTTGCTCATACTGTATACCTAGCACCTAGAACAGAGCTTGTCCTATAAAAGGTGTCCAGCAAATATTTATTGAATAAGTGAATGGTCAGCCCATGCCACAAATGGGAAAACCATCTCTCTTGATTCCATAAGTTAGTTGATGAACTATGATGATCAGTAGCTGTAGCCAGTGGATACTACTGTTAAAGTTCTTTGCCAGCATCATCTTCTCTAATCCTCACATTGACCCTGCAAGGTGAAGTAACTGTGGCAGAAAGTGGTCCGGAGGTTCACCCAGGTCATCACTGCCAGTAAGACGCAGAGCCAAGAGGTGAATGTCTACACTGTGTGGCAAGTGTTCTATGTTTCCTCACCCACCTCTTCGGTCTTTTACTTCCTCTTTCTTCATCTTTATCTTCCTAGTCTCCCCTGTCCCCTCACTCCAAGAGCCCTGCTCTGTACATGCTCAGAATAGCATGTCTCAAGAGTACAACCCCACTTCTGGTACTGCAGTTGGTAAATGTGTCCATAGTTGTAGTCCCTTCTTCCCATTCTCTCTGGCTGTATCATGAGCATATGTATAAAGAGGCTGTGTTAGATAGCCTAATGAAAGATCATTTGCTTTCCCCACCCTAAGCTGAAATGAAGCTTATTGGTCTCCCAATGGTTCATTGGTTGGTTTTCTTGTATCTTTAAGCATGTCTTGAGAATGTTTAGAGGGAAATCTACTCCCAGAGAGCTACCACCCTCACCTTGTCACCTTGCCAGATGGAAATTTGGGAAGAAGAGTGGAAGCTTAGTGGTGGAGACAGTAGAAAAAAGAAGTTTAAATAGGTCACAAAATTTTGGACAAGGAACTTTATAACTCTTAAACACATTAGGTAGGTCAGAAGAAAGCAAACATTGTCCCAGCACATATTGGACTGGTGGGAAGGAAAAGCCAAATTTAGTGTTAAAGCATTTAATAAAAAAAAAAAAAACTTTTCTTCATTGAAGTCACTTTTAAAAAGTGTGTAGTTTCCTCTTCCTCCAGGTAGCACATCTCTGCCAGCAAGCAGTCACTGTGTTCAAAGTCCTGAGCCTAATCAACTTCCTGCCAGCTAGCAACCACTGGATTTCACATTCAGTTGGAATAGAATCTAGAAAGGAGAGACCATAAAATTCTGTATTCTTCAGTGTAATGGAATTACTTGAGTCCACAGCAGTGAAATCATTGCCTTGGGTTATCTGTTAATTCCTTTGGCTAAACATTAATCCTGGAAAGTCATCAATGATAAAAGAGAAGGGGCTGGAGTAAGACATAAAATAAATAGTAGAGGGGAAGTTGGACAGCATTGAGGCAAAGCTCTCCAAGGCCCAAGATGCTGCTTCTATGTAGTAGCCAACTTTGGCCTGTAAACCCCAGCAATCAATTGTGAGGGACGTGGAGGAAATGCCAGACCAAGGATTCATCAATGCCATGTGCGCAACAGCTTAGGAGCTGCACGAGGCCGTGTTCTTGTTTGTGGACAAAACCCCTGTTGTTGTTCAAGCTGGAATAAAAGGAGGAAAAGACCACCTCTTGATAGTTTCCTTGTGATGGTGACTCAAAAAAGCTGTGAGGTCGGTGAATTTGGCTCATGGGATTTCTGTGCTTTGTGATTTCCCAATGATTACCTTTCAAGATAAAGTACGCCACCCCATGAAGGATGGAATCAAGGAGACCCAAATGCTTTCTGGCAGCATCAACTTTTTAGGCTTTCCCAAAGTTGCCAGAAATCATGGAGGAAGGTAACATGAGAGACTAGTGGAGCCATCCAAGAATGACTAAGTTCAGCATGAAAGAAAATAAAAATTAGGGATGACAATTAACTTAGGGGAAAATGAGTTCCAGAGTTTGTGAGCTACTCGCCCAGTTGAAACTGGCTTGCTTTCTGGAATCTGTTGACTACAGAGAGGGTGATCTAGGAAGCCAGACCATATTGTGATTTTCGATCTACTGTTGGTACACATTATTGTGTACAATTGGAGTTAGGATTCTCCTCTATGCATTCTCTTCTGTGTGGTTACATCTGTTCTTGGAGCAGTTATGTAAGCATAAATCCATGGCTTCCGTTTGGTTCAGGGCAACCGTGGAGAGTGTGCACTGGAAGGGATTTCTAGCGTTCTGGTTTTGTAATTATTCCAAAGAGAAAAAGCAACTTTCCTGATGTCACAGAGTTTAAGAATAATGCAATAGGACTTCTGAATTCTCCTTAGGTTTAGAAGCAGGAAAGGGAATTATTCTTATTCTAAAAGTGAGGAAAAAACCCAGTTAACAACTTCTCTAAAATTCTTCAGACCATCAAGGTCCCAGGACAATCAACTCACCTGGTTTCAAGAGAAACAACAGGTGCTTTCTCCCAGGACAAATACACTCAAGCACTTGTCCACAAGGGTATTGCACTGGTTGGGAGAATTGAGCTAACATTCTTTGACAACTTTGGTACATGTATACAATGTATTTTGATCATAATTCCTTCCCACTACCTATTCTTGTCCTTTCCCATCCCATCTCCCTTCCACTGAATCCCTTCTTCCCAAGCACTTGTTCTTCTAGTTTGACGTCTTTTATTTCCATGTGTGTGTCTGGAGGGATGACCACTAGGTTTGGTCGGGGTTGCCTCATTAGCATGGGAGGGGGATTATTTACCAGGGCATGTGCAGTACCACATCAGAGCAGTGTCTACGCCGCTGAAGAAAATGTCTCCCCCTTCCCTATCAACCACTGACTTCTAATTACTCCCCAGGGAGGGATGGGGGCCTCACACACTCCTCCATCATCCATGATGATGGGCCCAATATCATGCAGCTCTTGTGCAGGTCATGACAGTTATTGTGAGGCCATGAAGACAATGGCCATTTCGTATCCAGAAGACAGCTTTCTGTCACATGCCTTACCAGCCTCTAACTCCCCATGCTTTCTGCTTCCTCTTCTGAAATGTCCCCTAGGCCATTGAAGGGGATTACATAGACGTTTGAGCTAAAGATTTGAAGCCCAAGTTGAATGTTACGTAGCTACAGGATAGTAGGAAAGTAACAACAGTAAAACATAAGAGGATGGTGGAGCTCCTGGACAACGGCCAAGTTCAGCCTGAAAGAAAGTAAATACTAGGATGACCATTAACTTAGGGGAAAGGAATTCCTATGATTTCCTTCTTACTGAGTTTATTTTTCCTATAGGAAAACTAATTTTTATATGTTGTTTTGTGTGTCTTGCTACTTTGTTGAAGGTGTTTATCAGATCTAAGAGTTTTTTGTTGCTGTTAAGATCTCACTCTAGCCCAGGCTGACCTAGAATTCACTATGTAGTCTCAGGGTGGCCTTGAACTCATGGTGATATGCCCAGTCCTAGATCTAAGAGTTTTCTGGTGGAGTCATTAAGGTTTTTTTAAACATGGGTCATGTTGTCTGCTATGGAGGTACTGTTATTCTTCCCTTCTGATCTTTAACAGCTTTATTTCTTTATCGTGCTTTATTGCTCTAGCTAAGATTTCAAGCATTATATTAAGAATAGAGACAATAGTGGACACCCTGGTGGGCTGAGGTGGAGGCTAGCTGTGGCAGGCAGCCAGGTGGCTCACAGGATCCCTGTTGCCTTGACGGCAGAGAGCAGAGGCTCAGCTCCTGGAGAGGGTGAAAGAGAGTAGTGGGCATCCACCTGCGTGCCCTGGCTCCTGTTAGGTTGGTTCCTGCAGTGGTGGCTGACAGCTTTGGCAAAGGCCCTGCCCTGTGGAGATCATGTCCTCCTCATCCCCAAGCCCCTCAACTCCACCCTGTGGTTCAGCCACTCCAGGTGCATGGGCTTCTACCTGCTCAGCTTCCTCCTGGAGGGGAAGCCTTGCATGATCTATGCCCTGATTTTCTTGGCAGCCACTGGGGAAACTGTCCTGTACCACTACTCTGATTCCTGCTTCCAGAATCCGCCCATGACTCTGGCATTGTGGATACCTAACGGCTGACAACTTAGCTTTCAAAGAAGCAGAAGATGGGACAGGAGGCATTGACGTAGGTCATAGAGCATGGCAGTTTCAAATCCCGTGGGTGCCACATGCCTGATGGCGCCTTGTTGCCTCTGATGTTTCATCCTCATCATGTGAATAATGGCACTGACCAGTGCTTTTATTGTAGAGTCCTGTAGTCATGGGTGGTCTCATGGTGTGGTTGTGTGTTCTGTCACCATTTGGGTCCTGGCTGATAGGATGGCCCATTCTCTGGCCTCATCACTTGGAGGAGTTTACACCCATCCTGGTCAACTACCCTGGTGTGACCTGGGCAGATAATACCAGTCTCATTGTCACCTATATGACCCCCTTCCCCTTGCCAGGGTATCCCTCCTTCCCTCCCCAGCCCCTTTCCTGATCTTCCTTTATTTTCTATTCTTTTCCTTTTGGGGGACACCTACCCAAGACAGGACTTGTTTTTGCACTTATCTCAAATTAGAAGAGATTGCTGACCTGGGAGAACCTCACCTTTTCACCCTCCTCCCCCCATTCAGCAGGCAGTTGAGGTAGAATCTTGTCTCAACTGTTGTCCAGAGACCTCTAGTATTTCCTCTGCGACGTTTTTAAGAAAGAAGCAACAGAGAGATGTTGCTCTTTGAAATGG
This sequence comes from Zapus hudsonius, assembly GCA_004024765.1. Lineage (NCBI taxonomy): Eukaryota > Metazoa > Chordata > Mammalia > Rodentia > Dipodidae > Zapus > Zapus hudsonius. Next base: position 37,796 of record PVHP010012154.1, read on the forward strand.
ATGTCTGGACTCTTGTGTGCCAGCCCAGCTCTGCTGTATGTGCCCTTCCTCCTGCCTCTCAGCCTTCTAAGGGGCTTCCTCATATGTCCCATGCATGCTGTGCAGGAGGGAATTGTGTGTTTATGTAGACCCAGCTGAGTGAATGAAAGTATTGTGTGTTTCATAGCATCCACTAACTATCCCCTTGATAGGTGTTTGAGTATTTTTGATGTGTTTTGTGTGGATAGATAGATAGATAGATAGATAGATAGATAGATAGATAGATAGATAGATGATAGATGATAGATAGATAGATAGAAATATGTGTGTCTATTCCTCTTGAAAAAGATTTAGCAAATGTTTTCTGTTTTGAGGTTTAGTAGTAGTTAGCCATAGTAGGTCCCACTGCAGTTTTTATTTAGCCTGGTAATTGCAGAGAGAGAGGCACAGTAGACTCCAGGATGGTTCAGACAAGAACACAGGGGAGCAGTGACTATCATAATCCTGCCAGGAGCTTCTCTTTTCCTGCACTCATAGACTGCACACTACTAGAAGCACACAAGACTTTGTCACTTGTCACTTGCTTTTTATTTTCTCTGCACTTCAATGACAAGTGTTGGCAAATGAGACTTTGTCCCAGCCCTAGCCCACTTGGGAACTGCATGGTTGTCCATCCAGTGGGAAGTGTCCTTTTCAATCACCTTCAGAGGGAGAACAGTGGTTCCATGGTCCAGACAGAGGACAGAACTGGAGGCAGGCAGCTAGGGGCTGACAGGGGAGGCCACACTTGTGAAACATTTGGACTGCTATTCTATAGCTTTCATTTCTGGCGTGTCTGTTGCACAGCTGTTGGAAATGTTTAATAAAGCTTTATAAACTTTAAAAAATGCTTTGAGATTTTTTCCCCATTAGTTTAAGGTTGACTAAGTTTATCATATATAATGTTTTAATACTGATGTTTGTTAATTCTATTCCTAGTTTCTTTGGGGCTTTTATTATGAAGGTAGACTGAATTGGGGAATTAGTTCAGGGAGAAGAAATTGGGCCACAGTGGAAGCCCTTTTATTAGTGGTGGGATAAGCTTTGACCCAACCAGAAAAAGTGTCTACAACGATTAGGAGGTATTTTACTCGTTTGACTGAGGGAATGTGGGTAAATTCAGCCTGCCAACCCATAGTGGGGTAAGTACCCCTCAGCTGGTGGGTTGGGAAATGCAGAGGATGTATGTTAGAATTCAGACAAGTTGGGCTGGAGAGATGGCTCAGCGGTTAAGGCACTTGCCTCCAGTGCCTAAGGCCCTGGGTTCAATTCCCCAGGTCCCACGTAAGCCAGACCCACACGGTGGTGGCCCTGGTGCATTCTTTCTTTCTCTCTCTGTCTCTCTTTCTCTCTCTCTCTCTCTCTGTGCTTGAAAATGAATAAATAAAATATAAAAAAATAAAAATTAAAAAAAGAATTCAGGTAAGTTCTCTGGCAGATTTTACAGGAAGATGTCAGATTTTGAAGAAAAAGCTTATCATCAGGGATGAGGCTATAAGAATTTTGGAGGAAGGAAAGTAAAGCATTAAAGCATTGTTAGATGGGTGAAATATGGAGTGGAGGTAGGAGAGGGCTTCTTTAATCAGAGGGGGTTTTGGAGATTATGTGCTAGGAGTAAAGTCAAGTTTTCTGGGAGCTGTAGTGAGTATGTAAGGGCCATTTCATGGGTGAGGAAATCAGCCTGATTATTAAAAAGAGATATGTAGTGTTTGCCCTATTGGTGATTATGATGGTTAGGTTTTGTTGTCAACTTGATCTTTGAAATTATCTTGGGTGGATCTCTGAGGATGCTTACAGAAAGGCAGCCTCTCAGTAGGGGGGCAGGATGTTAGGCAGCTCAGGAGAGCTAGAAATGAACATTCCTTCCTGAAAGGGCAGTGCAGGAAGGAAATTCCAGAGACTCGGGAAGCCATTAAGCTTGGGTTAGGGTTGCAAGACTAAGGCTATATAAAGGGGAGAAAAATCCCCTCCCCACCTGTTCTGTATGTGAGGTGTTGGTGATAGATTTTTTTTTTCTGCTTGGACCTGTGAAAGAGGCTCTTTCACCGTTATGGAACTTCCCCTGGATATGTAGCTTCAATAAACCCTTTCCTCCAATAACTGTGCATGGTTTGGAGATTCATCCCAGTGGCATGTGAACTTACTATGACAGATTTGGTACCAGGAGTGGAGTGATATTGCTGAGATGAATCTGACCATGTGAATTTTGGGCTTCTGGAAAGTAGGAGTTGAGTAAAAAGAACTTGAGCAAATTACTAATAAGAGTGAGAAGGGGAGTGGACCAAGGATAGATAAAGGACTTGCCCACCCCTGGCACTGGGTTATGAGTTCTTAGAGGGCAAAGGCTGTATGGTTTTTCTGTATTATCATCATCAAGCACAATGTTCCATGTACTGGAAGGCCTCGAGAAATTCTTGCCAAACCATTGAGTGCCACTCAGTGTGATTTGATTCATAGTTTTGGCCTTGAATGATCAAGATTTTTACCTTTCCTTTAAAACATTCGCTTGCCATAGATCTACTCTTACTTGTTCCCTATAAAAGTTGTTATTAAAAGAAACAGAATCCAAATCCAGATCCTGCCTGGAACACTGCATTCCAACACACCCATGAGTGAATGCACAGATATAATAAATACATTGATTACTTGTCTTTCTCCTGCTGGGTCTCCATCTCTTTCATCAGGGTGGCAACCTTCCAGAAGGCATTTTTTAAATGAACGCTTTCATCATAAGGCCTTATCACAAGCAGGTAGCATTGAAATGCCTTGGCAGTGTGGATAGCGCTGAACATTCTGAAAGGATATGCAAATTTTAAAGATGTTTCATGTGACAGGTGAGCTCTGGAAGAACTAATAATATGATCCCATTTGAACTGAAATGCATACACTTTTTTAAAAACTAAAAAAAATCACCCAAATGATGTCTGCCTATTTCAATGAGCAAATCAATGAAAAACACATGATAAATCAGTTGAAAATTTCCAGCTTCTCTATCCCCATCCAGCAGAGATGATATTGATAGCTTGGTGTGCAATCATTTTAGGCTTTTCTCTATGTTTATACAAATAAATGATGTCTTATGGAAGAACTTTGTTTTCATTTTAACAAGGCTACATGCCTTAGTCTGCAGCTGGCATATATAATTGCATAATGTATCATGCATATTTTCCACAGAATGAGTATAAATCTAAACATAGACTCCAGTGTATGAAGCTATTCCCATGTTCATGGATACTCAGGCTTACTAGTTTTTTCTGCTGATTAAGAAAAACTTGACTGTAGAGATTGCTCAGTGGTTAAGATGCTTGTCTGCAAAGCCTAAGGACCCAGGTTTGATTCCCCAATACCCACGTAAAGCCTGATGCACAAATTGACACATGCACCAGGAGTTTGTTTGCAGTGTCTGGAGGCCCTGGTATGCCCATTATCTCTGTCTCTCTATCTCTCTCTGCTTGCAAATAAATAAATAAACAAATAAATAAATAATATTTTAAAGAAAAGAACAAACTGAATATGTTTTTTGGTTTACCTTTTCATAGTATCTCCCAAATTGCTATTCCACAGACTCTGATGAGTGAGCTCTTCTAGATATTAAGAGGAAAACTTTCCAATAAAAAAAGTACTTGTGGAATAGTTTACCCAAAAGGAAACAGAGTAAGATCTGAGGTGGACTCAAAATACTGCAGATTTGTGGGACCCTGCTAAGAGGCATGGAGGATATAGGGTTAAAAGAAGTTGAGGCTGGTAATCTCTGAGTTTATCTGCACTTATCTGAGATTGGTAGGTGTTTTGCCATCAAAGTCTCCTCCCTTTATCCTAAAAAACTCAAGTCCTCCTGGCAGGCCACAGCCCTGAGATAAGCAGACAATTCAAGGCCTAAGCTCAAACCAGCTGTAATGACAAACCTGGACAATAAAAGTCTAAAGTTCATAGTTCCTCTGCAGCCACCACCATCCAGTATATATCTAGAATCACATAGAAAGCCTCCTCAACTTATCTATGCAAACTTGGCATCGACAAGTTACTGGCCCCTGCCAATCCATTCATGAGACATCCACAGACTACCCTGCCCCTATCAATCCCCTTGCTGCCTATGCCCCTACCTCTGCCTTTTCCTCTATATAAACAACCTTTATCTATACAATAAACAAGAGCTGTCCACTGCCACATTCTCTGGCTGACTCAGTTCCAGTCCTAGTTCCCTACAAGAGGCTACTTTTTAAAATTCTGAAAGGAATTTTTTTTTCTATGCCCCAAGGTCATTTGGAGAAGCTGTATTCTCCTTGACATTTATGGAGTGATAATATTCTTGTCAAGGAGCTGGCTGCAAATGCTCTATGTTTTCAGTTTTCTCGCTCTCCAAGATGTCTCAGGATCCCTCAGGACCCCCACTTTCCAGAGAGGCTCCCAAGTAACTTTGCTCTGTTCATTGCCATAGAAGACTTTCTTGACCTGCCCTATTAATTTTTGTTCTTATTTGTCTTGCCACATGGAAATCCTGAAAATTCTACCTAGGAGATGGGATGGGAAGCTGACCAAACAACCCTTCCCAGCATCTATTCCTTATATTGATAGCTGTGATCTTTTGAGTGGCCTTCTGAGCACCCCTGCCACATTTCTGGCCTAAAATGTGTTTAAAACAATGGCTGGCATGCATATTAAAGAAAGAACATTGTTTAATTGATTTATTTAGTTTTACATGTGTGTGGTGTGTGCATGTGTGTGCACATTGGTATGTGTGGGTGCACATGCATTGCATGTGTCTGGGGCCAGAGGACAACTTCAGCTGTCATTCCTCAGATATGTCATCCACCTCTGAAAATTGATCTATTTTGAGGAGGGCTCAGCCTTTCCCACATGCTCTGGTACATATATGCCTATACTCTGTAGCTACTGAATATTCTAAACTTAGTATTCTAGAAGTTAAATGTGAGGGCTTTATGAATGAAGGATAATAGATTTAAGAAAGAAAGAAAGAAAGGAAAAATAAACAAAAGGTTAACTATTACTTTTACTGCACTCACAGTACTGGTACTAAATTCTGAGTTGTGAAACAGTTCCAGTTTCCACTCTATATGTGCTCTGTGTGTGCTTTTTGTGTGCTCTGCATGTGCTTTGCATGTGCTGAGTGTGCTCTGTGTGTGGGTGTTCTCTGAGTGTGCTCTGCATGTGCTCTGTGTGTGCTCTGAGTGTGCTCTGTGTGTTCTCTGTGTGTGTGTGCTCTGCGTGTGCTCTGAGTGTGCTCTGTGTGTGATCTGCATGTGCTCTGAGTGTGCTCTGCATGTGCTCTGAGTGTGCTCTGTGTGTGTGTGCTCTGAGTGTTCTCTGTGTGTGCTCTGTGTGTGTGCTCTGAATGTGCTCTGTGTGTCTGTGCACTCTGAGTGTTCTCTGTGTGTGCTCTGTGTGTGCTCTGCGTGTTCTCCGAGTGTGCTCTGTGTGTGCTCTCTCTGTGTGTGCTCTGTGTGTGTGCACTACTGGTGTCAGGCAGCCAGATCACAGCACATGATGTGCACTGGTTCAATAACATACTAGGATATAAGGACATTCCAGGAGAGAAAAGCTCTGCTGGGTTGACCACAGAACTCAGCTCAGAAACCTCAGGGCTATGATGACCTATGTTCTTGTCTAAATGAATGGCATTCTTCTTTAACTTTGAGGTTCAGGAGGCAGCTGTCAACCAGTGTGTTGCAGTCAGCTTTCTAGTTGCTGCGCAGAAAGAACCCAAACAAAAGCGGCTTGTGGAGGAATGGGTTTATTTGGCTTACGGACTCGAGGGGAGACTCCATCCTGGCAGGGAAAACGATGGCATGAGCAGAGGGCTGGACATCACCTCTGCCACAGCACTGCAAACAGCGGCAGGAAGGTGTGCCAAACACTGGCA
>PVHP010012155.1:0-43688 GCA_004024765.1 Zapus hudsonius
AACAGGGGGAAAAATATATCAGTAGACATAACTTTATATGTTAAAAGTTTAAACAGTACAATAGATGTTATTATAACTTTGGCTATAAGGTAACTTTGAAATCTGGCTAATAATCATTTATTTAGAGTGAGCAAACCGAATCAGGTTTTTCTGGGTTGTAGAGACCACAAAGCTAAAATACTGATGGGGTGGGGGTGAGAGTCTGTTGGGGGAGGGGGAGGAGCAAAAGGAACCGATCCTTCTGGAAGCATTGACACAGACCCCACTGCATGGTGTCTCAGACATATGCCATCAGAACAGATACCCGAAGCTGGTTTGCACAGTCAACTCTTCTGGCCCAATGTCCTCTCTCTGTGGTGTGCCAGAATAAAAGATCAGCCTGGAGACAGGGGGCCAAAGCTGCATCACTTCCTTTCCTGGGGCTCAGCCAGGAGACACGTAAGGGTCCGGAAGGAACTCTCATTAGGAGTCGGAAACAGCACAGGGAACTCGCCTTTAGCCCAACTGGGAAGCGCACGCAAGCTTCTAAAACCAGACCAGCAAGCTCGCCTGCAGCCTTGGCATCGCCCTGCAGGCCGCGTGCCCACCTCCACCAGAGCCAGCACCATGGCTCTGCAGGCTCCACGGTGCCCTGGGAGCCAGCCCAGCCTTCCTTCCTACCAGTCACATCCGCACATCACACTTGACTCAACAGAGCCTCTTCCATAGACTCAGCCCTAAACGTCAACACCCAAAGCACTGGCATTGTCAATGGCCCTAGTTTTGCCAAGGTGCCCACTGGCCAGGTATGACGACTTCATGGGTGATACAGGGTTTGCTTAACGTCTTTTGTTCTCCCATGGAGAGGGCAACAGCAGGGCCATGTGGTTCTCAATGAAAGACAGCGGAGTCCAGACCAGCTCCCTGCGGTCAGAGGTCCTTTTTCCAAAATGACAATGAAAAGTGTCCCCTTCCTGGTGGTGGGAAGAAGAGTTGAACATCAGAGCAGCACCTCTCCCATGCTTTCAGGGAGTGGGGGGTGGACACCTCGATTTAAACGGTAGGAGAGAGCAATGGGGTCCCAGAGTCGACTTGCACCCCGGCCTGCACCAGCTTCAGGAGCTCGGCCTCCTCGCTGGAGTACACAGCCGTGTCCGTGTCGTCCGAGTGGTACCCCGACTGGTAGCCACTGGTCTGGTTGGAGCCTTCGGAGGCCACGGACTCTCGGCTTTTGCTGGGGAGCATCCCGCTGTGGAAGAAAGGGAACGCAGATGAGTTGGGAGAGGACAGCTCCTTGGGGAGTTTTGTTGTTTGTTTGTTGTTGTTTGTTTCTGGTTTTCAAGGTAAGGTCTCACTGTAGCCCAGGCTAACCTGAAATTCACTATGTAGTCAGGGTGGCCTTGAACTCACAGCCATCTTCCTACCTCAGCCTGGAGAGAGTTGGGACACCAGGCACTCGCCAGCCCCACTTCATAGATCTCAGAACTCTCTGGAGACACCAGCCTCTATCTCTCCCAGGGGCTAATCGGCCTCCTTCCAGGTACTAGCCTGAATTAGTGGTTGCAGATAAGTCCGTTTGCAAGGTCCAAGTCTTTCGGGCTGTGGAGTTATGCGGGGCTCCAACCAATGGAGCGGTTATGACCTTGAAGACTGACAAGTTTGTATACAGTGATAGGAGCCAAGGGGTCTCTTTCATGATCTTAAAGGAAATTGGGACACTCGGAACGTCCATTTGTGTTTCCCCATTCTGTCATTTAGGACTGCAAAGCCGTGGCTGTAAATAAAGCTGTTGAGTAACTTTACGCTTTGAATAACTAACGGGAAGGGTGAGCGAAATCAAGCCAGACCTGTCAAAATTTGCTTTTTACTCATCAAAACCACATTCCTTGGATGGACTGTGGATCTGATCATTCGGCAGCAACTGCTGTATGTTTCCGTAGCTTGCGCACATGGGCTGCGTGGACCTGAAGCTTCAGGAACTGATCTTTTGCAAGCCATTAAAGGGGCCTCTCTAACTATCAGGTTTTACCCTAATTATTCATATTAAAACTACAGGGCTGGAGAGATGGCTCAGCGGTTAAGGCACTTGCCTCCAGTGCCTAAGGCCCCGGGTTCAATTCCTCAGGTCCCACATAAGCCAGACCCACAAGGTGGTGGCCCTGGTGCGCTCTCTCTCTCTCTCTCTTTCTTTCTCTCTCTCTCTCTCTCTCTCTCTCTCTCGCTCTCTCTCTCTGCTTGAAAATGAAATAAAATAAAATAAAAACTACAAAAAAGATTAACCCTGTATTCGTATTTGGTTTAAAAGTTGCTTCGAAAAACTAGATAATCATTTTTTGCTTTCACTGCAATCCACCAAACTAGTTAGTGTCTTAAGAAATAGCATGATGCCTGGCACTGTGTAATTCTGAATAAACACGGTTTGAACCGATGAATGAAACATATGAATGTCTCTTATAGTTTCTTACTGAGCTTTAAAGAAAACAATAAAATCATGCAATGTCACATTTATTATTTTTTTTTTTGCATAAGCATGACTTGAAAACTCATATAACAGTGACATTACATGTAGATCAAATCTTTTCTATTCTTAAGTGTATAATAAACCCACTGGCAAACAAAGAGCTCCTCTTATCCTATTACTCTTATAGATTTTCATGAGTTTGTTTTTTTGTTAAAAGCAGGTACATCTATTCAAAACAACAATGGATGTCTATTGAATCACATGGAGAAAGACCGTCCTCCAAACCAAACTTAACACCCCTTTCACAAGTAAATATGCAAATATTCAAACAGTAACACTCTAATAGCTTTTTAAAAATCCATATGTAGGAGCTGGAGAGATGGCTCAGCAGTTAAGGTGCTTGCCTGCAAAGCCTAATGACCTGAGTTCAACTCCCCAGTACCCATGTAAGGTCAGATGCACAAAATGGCGCATGCATCTTGGGTTTGTTTGCAGCGCCTAGAGGCCCTGACACACCCATACTCGATCTCTCCCTTTCTCTGTATCTTTCTGCTTGCAAATTAATAAAAAAATTTTAATCCATATGTATTTATATACCACCTTTCTTAAGTACAGACATATCCACTTGTGTACTGCTTTGAAAATCCTACCTAATTCACAGATATTTTAACACATTGGTAGTTTTGGTGAACATATCCAAAGGTCTCCTTGGTATTTGTCCAGTACCATACAAACTACTTCCCATGGTAGATTGTTTGCAAGTCTTCTATATTCATAAAGTTGGCCGTTGAAATTGACCAAATACTCTAATTTATTTCAGATGATTTTAGACTTGTCATTTAATTTCATTGGTTTGTTTTGCTTGCTAATTCATTAGCTTGCTAATTTAGGATGCTAATACCACCGACCTTCAATTACATTAAAAGGGGAAACCTAATTACGCTGAATGTCCTTATTAGTTCTTTCCAAAAATTTCATTTGAAAATGCTCTTTTTATTTGGCAAAGTCTTACCCGAAAGATGGAGCTAACTTGGTTCTGTCTTCCAAAGTTTTCAGCTCTTCTGACGCAAGAACCATTCCGCTGTCTGTCTGGTTGTCCTTTTTTATAAAAGACAGTGAGATGACATGGTTGATGTAAGCATATGTACAGACCAACTATTTAAATCAGCTGATTTCTTAATTCATCTAGCAGACAATATGCCCAGGAAGGTAAAGGTATTCTAGCCAGAGGTATTATATGCAAGCCATCAGGGATCAATGCTTCCTAGAGGTAGACCTCTACCAATGAGATGAGGAAATGTCAGAAGCAGCTTAGATTGGCAGTGCCCATTCACACCATGTGCCCTTGAGTGAAGTCGGGCAGCAAGTCCAACTATCTCCAATCTTGGACCAGGTACCTTTCTTATAGGAAAACCAGTGTTCCATCTGCATAATGAGCCCATAACACCCACTCTCAACGACAGCCTTCTAGGGCTCAAATGCTTAGGCTAATATTTATCTAACTAGTATTTCACCCTTGGTCATATTCCTGAGAGTGTTTTGAAAAGATGTACTTACATCTGGGATGATTTTGACTTCTGGTTCTTCCAGGGGGATATTGTCAAATGTTTTTACACTCACTGGCCGGCTTTTTCGCTGACTGTTCTGCAGGTATTGGCTACAAAAGAACAAATATTTGTGTTTGAGTGGTGGTCTTATTTGTCCGTAGATACCACAAGTGATATCTAAGCTCATTATTGTTCAACCATGATTTAATAGCAACCTTCAAAACATCCTTTGGAAAAAAAGAAAAACACATTTTAAAAGCAAAAAAAAAAATAATCTTTCTTTGCTAGCACACAATGAAGGCTTAATTTCCTGTAAAAGCCCATTTTAAAGCATAACCGAGGAGGCGAAAGGAGGCCCTGTTGCTTAGAACCATGCTTCTGAGGCCCAGTATGGGCTGAAAGACAATAGCAGATTTAGCAGTTGGCTGATTCTGCTCAGCCTACTGACTGGCTGGGATTCCTGCACTGAGCTACCTTCCTCAAATCTCCAAAAAAAATTGTTCCAGGTACCGTCGCCAAGGTAACATGAGAGGTGAAACACCTGTTGGTCTCCGTGACCATCAGGAATGTCCACAGCCTCTTCCTTCTCCACACCACACAGTCTCGTACAAGAAGTGGTCTGAGTCTCACTGGGCCTCACTAGTAGCCTCCAGAGTTGACATCTCAATAGTGAACAACGGTGTCTTCAATGTCTCAGATATTCTGTGCATGTGGGGGTGGGGAGACTTAAGGCAGGGCCTCACTCTAGCCCAGGCTGATCTAGAAATCACTCTGTAAGCCCAGCTTGGCCTTGAACTCATTCATGGCTCTTCTCCTACCTCAGCCTCCTGAATGTTGGGATGAAAGGCGTGAGGCACTTCGCCTGGCTTTGTGCATTTTTAAGTCTATCACTAACTATATAAACTTGAGAAGGTCATGGCTATTTCTGCACCTCTGTTCCCCGTTTCTAAAATGCAACAGCTACCCCATTCTAGCTCCTAAGGCTGTTGGGAAGAGGAACGTGGCAGATGCTTAGCTTCATGGTCTTTGGAAGCACAATGTTGTATCAGCCAAATTTGTTTCAGCCTTGCAACAAATGAGATTTGTCACACAATAAGTCATCTCTTCCTAGGGGCTGCTCCTGGACTTGTCTGGTGGCTTTGGGGAGTCCAGAGATTCTATCAAGGAAAGGTGAGGGAAGTCCTGTTCACAGGACAGGCCCGTGAAGGACATCAATCAGCTTTCACTCTTCTTTCTCAGCCTGCTTCCTGTTTGCATATATTCTTTATCAAAGCTGAAGAATGGAAGCTGGGTGTCTCTCCCCCTCACAGAGTTGAGAGCGACATCCCCACTCAGGAGACCCTACAAGATACGGGGTGCAGAATACATGGAACAGGTGACGCCATTTTCCTCTAAGCCCAGTTGCTAAAAGTAGTGGTTATCCAAAAGGCTCCCAATGTCATCATTCCCTCATCCCCTCAGTCACAAAGCCTTTCCTGAGATGCTCCCACATGCCAGGCACTGTGCTGGGCCCTCTTCAAACACCATCGCATGGCATCTTCACAGTGCTCTCTCTCGGAGGGCATGTATTGTCATGCCAACTTTTCAAGTGAGGAGACTGAGGTAGAGAAAGGTTATAGAACTTGTCCAAAATCCCCATCACTAGAATTTGGGATTATTATTTATTGTGAAGGCAATGAGAAGCCCATGAAAGATTTTTATATATTATTTATTTTCAGAGAATCTGGGGTGGACATACCAAGGCTCCTGGCAACCACAAACAAACTTCAGATGCATGCGTTGCTTTGTGCATCTAACTTTACATGGATACTGTAGAATTGAACCCAGACTGTCAAGTTTTGCAAACCAGCCCTGAATGATTTTTAGCATGAAATTGACAAAGTAGATATGCCATTTATAAAGCTGATTCTGGATTGAGATGGATAAAACCAGAGGCAGTGAGATCAGTTAGGGACATTACTTATCTAGGAGAAAAAAAGGGCAGCCTGATTTAAAAAGAAGGAATGTCCATGGGGTTCAGATCAATGGTGAATTTGGTGAACTGAACAGATATGAGAGTGAAGAAGCCATCACAGTAAGACAGCTCCTTGAACACTGAACCTAATAACTTAAAAACTGACACGCTCCTTCACAGTGGACAGTTTTCCCCAGACGCTGTTGCACCTGCTTCTCACAATGCTACAAAGCAGATCTTTTTATTATTCCCCATTTGGAGAGGAGGAAGCCAAGAACCACAGAGAAAATGGTTAATGAAGGGCAGAATTGGGACACACCTCCAGGTTTTTAAGCTCCAAGGTCCATGCAGGGGTTTCTTTCTCACCCCACTCCATATGGACTCCCTTGGGAGACTATCAGAAAGAAGAAAGGTGTAGATATGGTGGCTCAAGTCTTAACTAAGCATCTACTATGTGCATAGCACTGTTCTGGCTCCCCTGTGGGCACTGACCCTCAGTGAGTGGGTGGAGTAGTATGCAGTGTAAAACAAACGAGAGGAGTCTGTTTTACAAGCAGTCTGATACCAGAGCCAAGTTCAGGGGCATCTAGCCAGCAGGCAGTCCCAGCAAATCATCTACCACCAGCATTTAATCACCACTAGAAATTAACCAAAAATAAGGACAATCGTATGCACCAAAGCCTTTCGTTAAGAACTGCAAAGAAATCTTCGGTAAGCTGCTTGGAGCAGGAGCTTTAACTCTCAAAGGAAATGACAAAGCAACCCCAGATGGTTCCCACACTGCCCTCCAAACCAGCGGAGTGCAAGGAGTGTGGGTTTTCTTGCAGGAAGCTTGCACAATGGGACCAGAGCCGACCCACGGGAGAAATCAGAGACAAAGTTAAGTCTAGACACAAGTGGTCCTTTCCGCACATGCCTTAAGCCCTTCTGTGAAGAAATGCTAAGAGATATTTTTAAAATAGTTTCAAGGGGCAGCAAATCAAGGAGCTGGCTCCTGCAGGGGTGTCTCTGTCCAGCTCTATTTATAATGCAATGGAGTTGAAAATTACAAGGGGGAAGCAAGTGAGAAAACATTCAGTTTTTCTTCTTGGCTAGAAACATGAAGATGATGGACGCTCACTGCATTCTCCCCACATCCTGAAGCACACAAAAATCCCACAATCAAGCACGCGTGGGCTGACATCTCTCTCCTGCATTTCTTTGATCTCAGAGGATCACGAGGAAGTTCAATTTTCATAAAAAAAGAAAATTGGAGGAGTTGGGAGGGGTTGTACACAAAAGATCTCCATTTTATTTTATTTTATTTTTAAATTTTCCCATGGCTAATGAGAAATTAGCCTGGAAAGACTCATTTAAAACTCATAGAAAATCCAAGCCAGGTCTGGGCTGAAGCGTGCGGTCACATTTGCCCATGCTCCTGGGGTAAGTGTCAGCAGCCTATGTTTTAGATCCAACATGATCACACTGGACTTCTATTTCCCAAATATGACTTCATCTCCTGCTTAACACCATACGCCAAGCGCCCTGAAGCCACAAGGCTCCGGCTCTCTGATCTTCACTGTAAGTGGTTGGTCACAGAACATAAAGGAACAAGGTGCCGTCAAACAACTGGGGTGAAAGAGATGACATATGGAATGACAAGAAGAGTGGTGATGCTAGAAGCCAGATAGATGTGTACATGACAGTCTCATTTCTTGAGTCTTTCTTTAAAAGTCCCTCCTTGGAACAGGAGAAAAAAGCGCCGAGGAACCGACTCATCTCAGGGACATGCCTGGAAGTGTTTGCAGGCGCAGGACACTTAGAGATGCATCCTATCATTTCTGTCTTGTCATTCTCCAAACGACCACTTGCAAACATCTCCAGTGGCCCTGCCTCATTGCTCCGTGAAGAAGCTGAGGGGGAAGGTGAGCTGATTTGGGACATATCACACTGCTAAATGATGGTCCCACTCAGTTCTATCTGGCTCTTGTGTCTAGATCTTTAACCACAACATCCAACTGTGCAACTGAGCTAACCCTTGTGCTCAGCATCCCATCCAGATCAGAGGTTCTACCTTGCCGGAGCCTAGAGTTCCCACATGGCCTGAACTCAGACAATGTGCAGACTAGTTCTTCAGAAGATGCCAGGTGCTCATGGTATCAGTAGAATGAGCAGCTCACTGCTTGGCATCTAAGCATCCCAAGCTTTCTTCTATCTCATTGCCCTGAAGTATTAAAATGCCCCCCAAGGTCTCTTCCGCCATTGCTACAGCATGGCCAGGCCAAATACCTCCTGTACAAGTCAGCTGCCTGTTCCTCCTGAGCACACGAGATGGGAAGTGGCTCCAGTTATGGGAGAGCAAAGCCCCAAACAAAGCAGTCCCAGGCTTACGAAAGGCAAAGTTAGCATCCTTTCATGGAAACCTTAAGCGCAGGTGTTGAGACAGAAAAAGGAAGCTATCTGCAGATCCCCTTCCCAGAACGAGCTGCAAGGCATGTGTTTTAAATAAGCTCAGACATCCCATTGTGCAAATAAAATGCTGAAAATCCAGTGAGAGTGAGCTTCTGAGATATAGTGTCCAGTCCAATTCAGGACACAGCCTGGCCTACAGCGTGCTGAATCCTGGCCAGAGCCCTCAGTGTGCTTGGTATATGCACCAAATTCTTTCCTCCTATCTCTCTTAAGCCATCTAATTCACATTAATAAAAACGTACATGGAGAACGTTTTAATACAGATGTCTCAATAAAACTGCTCGCTTTTACTGGAGATTAACTAACTGTGGCATTTCAGCTATTTGCAGCCTTGAGGCTTGGAATTCTTCAGGGCAGAGCTGTGGCTGTAACATGGACCACAGATGGGAGTTGCTCACCTACCCAGGCCTTCCTTCAGGGAGCATTCCCCTTTTGTGAGCACCAGGCTCCAGTTAGAAAGAAGTAAGGCATGGAAGCCCTCCAATGTCTTCCAGTCCCCAGCCCCCTGCACCTCCCTGAGCTGACCTGGAAGCCCCCCCCCCCCAAGAGGATGCCTGTCCCACACGGTACCTGATGCCTGCTGTGTTGTCATAATGGAATTTAGGGTCGCACACTTCCTCTTCCTCCATACAGGAAACAGGTGAGGTAGGCAGGGAGAGTCCCGAGTCCTCTTCCATGCTCAGAGTCTCTGTCATGGGGAGGACAATGTAGTCTTTGCCATCCTGAAACAATAAACATGGAATGCTATTGTTATGGCTGTGTTCTTCAAGGACCTTTTCATCAAATACAAAGGCTATGGGGGCTTCGTGGTATAAGTGTGTTGCTTTCATGTCTGAACTCAGGATTCAAGGCACAATTAAAAGCCAAAGGGCACTTGAAAGGGATGTGTATGGAGGTGTAATAAAGGAGCTAAAACAAGATTGACAAATAGAAAAGGGAGTGGCATTACCATGAAGGCTAAGAGGCTATGGTCGTGGAGGAGAGGGCAGAACACACAGAGCTACACAAAACCCAGAAATCCTTCCTTCACAAAGCCCTCTCCATGGGATCCAGGCTTTCAAAGCACGTGGCATCCGGTTTCAGCCGCTCTTTTCCAAGGCAAATGGAAAATCAGAGGACAGTATAAAGAAAAGGAATAAATGGGCAGGAGAACGGGAATTCTGAGGAAAGGATCACAACAATTTAACATTTTCTCAAGAGAAAGAAAGAATGATTCAATACATTCAAATGCTTGGAAGGTTTATTGAAGAAAACAAATCTGACCCTCAAATGTTCAGAAGGAAAGGGAAGAATGGCTTCCATTGTAGTAAGGAATACTGACCAGAGATGGATTTTCTGATGCTAAAGGCTACAACTTCATGTTATTGGGGTGTTGGAGATTTTACCAAGATAGAACAAAAACAGTGGGCTTTTTTCCCCCAGAGTTTGAACGATTTTTTTTTTGCCTGCAGAATTCATTAAAATTTCCTTGAAAGTTCTTCCACTGTTGATATTCTTTGCATCAACCATGTTTATTTTTGTTTGTGTGGGGTATTTTGTTTCTTGAGATAAGGTCTATGTATCCCTGGCTAGCCTCAAATTCATGATATGCCTATCTCAGCCTCCTGTGTACTGAGATTACAGACAAGTGCTACCACACCCAGCAGAAGTTTTAACTTTAGGATAGCATTGAAGATGTAACCTAAAGATAAGTGGGTGGGAATAAAAACTGTCTACTCCAAACTACCAATGGGAATTTGATCCGAGTGGCAATTCCCGCTTTTTGGAAGCACTGCTGCTCATATCTGGAAGCGTGTGGGTCCTTATTCAGGGAGTGATAATAATAACATAGTGTCAAGAGAAGGTTCGGGAAGTAGAGTCCTTAGACCTAAGTACTCCTTGCACCTACTTCCTGGCTGGAGCGTTACAAACCTGCTGAGCATTAGCTTGCAAAAGATTTCCCAGGTGTTCTACCAACTCTGAAAAGGAGGGTCTCTGGTTGGGCTCCTCGTGCCAACAGTCAAGCATGGTCTGATACCTGCAGGGAGGGGCAAAGCAATGACATCATTGGCTGCCTCTGTTCTCCTGGAGCAGGTGCTCAAAAGAAGCACCTGCGTGACAAACATTTATAAAGAGCCCACCAAGAACGGAGAGGCTGAAGAGAAATCCAAAACTATGTGAGACATAGATTCCCACACTTGGAGGGCCAACTGCATACAGAAAGGAGATATTGCACATCAACATCTAATAAAAACTATTTGGTACAGATATTAAAGTGATGTTTGGTGCAAGAAGCAATGACTACTTTAGATTACCAAAGAAGGGGTCAAAGGGAAAGCTAGACACAAACTAGTGATTTTATATATGTGTGTGTGTGTGTGTGTGTGTGTGTGTCTACACTTGAGTGTGTGATGGACCTTTTTGGTGGAAAAAATTTGCAAATAAAGAGAGAGAAGACAAGGGTACTTCTTAAGAGTCATACATTTCTGGTGTGGTATAGTCAGGGGCCCTCATTCTGGTTCCTTCTTTCAATCTCCTACAAAATTCTTCATCAATCTTTACCCCGGGATACGGAGAAGCACCTGGAATAAAACAAAAAATGTGATTTGATTTTTCTTACTAAAAAACCCTAAGCTTGATTCTTGTATATCATCATCATCTATATGGACTTTTTCCCCTTGAGTTTCCTATCTAAAGCTTCCAAGAAATTCCTCTACAGAGGTGACATCTAGGAGAGAAAAGGAGGTGGGGGTCATCCACTATTATCATCTTATTAGTCCCTCTGCCGGAGGGACAGAGAAAAGTGACTTACCCAAGGAAAATATTTCCCAGAGCAAAACACCGAAAGACCACACGTCACTCTGAATTGTGTAGACTCTGTCAAAGATGGTTTCTGGGGCCATCCATTTCAATGGGAGCCGGGCCTAAGAGGGTGACAGCCAAGAATCAGAACCAGCATGAGTAAATATCTGAAGAGAGTACTTCCCCTGCTCCTAGAGCTTGCATTCTGCCTCCTAAAAGACCACAGGGTTCGCTTTGGAAACTTACATCTCCTTTTCTGACATAATCTGGGTCCTTATAAATATCCCGGGCCAAGCCGAAGTCACAGATTTTAACCACATTTTTCTCCGACAAGAGGATATTCCGTGCCGCCAGGTCTCTGTGGATACACTGGGAAAGAAGACTGTGTGTCAGCTCTCCACACACAGATGATCATTTTTACATCTGTGGTGACCTCATGCTTCACAAAAAAATCCCACCTCAGAGAACTAACTGACTAACAAGGACTGGGGTAGTATCAGATAGCATCATATCAGGAAAAAAGGTCTGTGAGCTTTGTTGAGACACACATCTGTTTATTCCATAAACAACCCCAGGATTTGGAAGAAAACGATGAAGCTGAAGTGTGATGATGGACACAATTAAAGCCTGTGTTTCTGGTCACATCCGCACATCCTTTTTGCCTGGTGCCCTGTATGGCTGAGACCATGTTATTGTAAGGAGGTCCCTGGATGAAGTATTTTGAAAGAATGCACGGAAACCAGAAACAAGTGGATCTCATTGATTCGCTGCTTCCTATTCTACTTGGAACTAAACTGGACCACTCTGGAGGCAGCCCCTAATGACACTCTTCCTGCTTCCAGAGTGTTCCATATCCCCATGAAGGTCAACCGAGGCAAGGGCTGTCCATCAGGGGCCGGTGGATTCTCTAGAAAGGTCCAATGGAACTCATCTTGTCTTTTTATTTAATTTAATTTGTATTTACTTATTTGCAGAGACAGAGGCAGAAAAGAGAGATAGAAAGAGAGAATGGGTGCACCAGGGCCTCCAGCCACTGCCAATGAATTCTAGACACATGCACCACTTTGTGCATCTGGCTCTACATGGATACTGGGGCATCAAACCTGGGCTGTTGGGCTTTGCAAGCAAGTTGCCTTAACTGCTGAGCTGTCTCTCAGCCCTCGCCTTTGTCTTTAAACCTTTGAGTCACTTCAGCACCTTCCTCTAATTACATCTAACATCCCACCATCATGATTATGACCACAACTCACATCAGCTTCCTAGGATAAATCAGTGAGAGATGAAGAGCCCAGGAAACATTAGAAAGGAATGAAAGGCTTACATAAGAATTTCAAGTCCGGATAGGAGACATCTTGGGAGCTGAACATTATTGCCCCCCACCCAACTTGGCAGTCCAGGGCTGCAACCTCTGAATGAGACATGAAAAAGCACATTGTCTAACACGATTCCATAGAATCAGAGAGTCTGAAAACCAGACAGGACTTCCTACTATCCCCCAAACAACAAGTTTCCTTTTTCACTCCAACAACCAGGCGGTATTCACCAAAGTCACCCAAAGGATACAAGAGAAAGGAGCCCCCTTCTCCGCCCTCCAATCACTACACCAGTTCCTGTGCTAGTCTGGTGACCAGGAACTCTGACTCAATAGCAAGCTTCAGACTAAAAAAGATGAAAATAAACACAAATATCATAACCTTTAAAGACAGATAGAAAGTTTTTCTCTTTGGAAAAACCCTGTAAGACCTTGCTTCTGGCCCTTCTTGGGAAAGAGGGTCCAAAAGCCATCAGGCACAACCACACAAGATGCTGAGGTTTGGAAACTGGGAAAAGCTTTCAACGTCACTTGAAGGGGCAGGAGTTTGGGATTTCACTGTAATTTAGAAAACAAAACACTGAGGTCTTTCATCTCCCAGGAGGCTGCAGTAAGTCCACTCCATCAACAGACAGCTTCTCCTGAACATGAACTTGAACTTTTCCCTCAGAATGTAAAACTACACATCTTCCCTTTCCCAGGGTCTGCAGCGACTGCCACCAACCTCCCTCCCTGCTCCATGGTGTTTACAGTCCTTGGAATATTTGTCATCTGTCACGTCCCCACCTCGGACTTTGTTTGGCCTACTTTCTAATTTTAGCTTTTGGAATTGCTCTCCTCTGAAGCCGGGTCTTCCTGATTTCTAATTATATCGCTAACAAATACTTTCTGATGGATGGTGATGAATGTCAAATAAATTAAAAATAGACTCGCCTACACCAAGAAATCTAGGCCATTGCTCAGATGCCCCATTCTTATTAGTCTTCCTTAGCCGCCTTGTGCACACATGAGCCATATGCACACGAAACATGTCATGTCTGAACGCTCCAGAAGCTCTTCCTGCTTTATCTCCTCCCCTCCAACCTGCTACACATGTTACTGTTTGGGGGCTTTCCTGGCTGGCTCACAGAACTGGTTTGGAGAAGACCTCTGGCACTTAGCTGTTGCTCAGTATTTATTATACACATTAATTTCATGAAACCTCTAACCACCTTTCATGAACAGCAACAGAGCCTTGCAGGGGGAAGAGTTCTTTCAAGAATCCTAGAAGTGATACATGAATTTCCATCCCAAACAAATGGATATCTCCTTCTGGAGCCCAGGGAGAGAGAGTTTACTCCCCTCCCAGCTGTCTCACCTTCCGTGAAGCTAGGAACTCCATGCCTTTAGCCACTTGGAAGCTGTAGCAGATGAGGTGTTCCAAGGTCAGGAAGTCCTTGTATAGGTCTTCAGAAGCTGTCAGGAGAGACAGGGGGACAGGGTGAGTATTTCCACCGGGCACTCACTTCCCTAATAAGTCTGCTAGAGTGATCTGCTCCAGATTTGGGAAGGAACTTTCAGAGGGGTTGTGCCTATTGTCTGTCAATTTGCTGAACCCCAATATTATTAGCCTTCATTAGATCCATTAGGAAAAATTCTTGTTTTTCCATTTTACTCAGATTGGACCAGTAAACCCAGAAGGGTGAAAATTGGTACAGATAGTAGAAAAAGCAAAAGGACTTTTTCAAATTTTCGATTTAAAACTGCTTCTTTTTTTTTTTTTAATGTACCAGAGGGATAAACAATACTTTCATATCGAGACCTCTAAAAATAAAACAACAATAGTCAGGGTCATCAATTCTTTTCTCTCCAGGCTTTGTTCTAAGATGAAGTCCAAAGTTCAAGCTAAATCTACAATGGATAACTGAAAACACCAAAGTAGTTGCTCTTGCTTTCAACCCCCCCCCCAAAATGCTCTAAGTACATCTTTAAGTGTGGCCTGTGAGGATGCTTTTGCCTCCAAGGATATGATTGAGGGAGATAACAAAAGCATGAGAGAAAAACAAATTTACATAAATTGGTAGTATTTACTCCAGAGGGACAGGTGCAAAAACACACCAAGATATTCATGGGTGTTTCAACGTGATCTCCTAATTTTGGTCAGATAAGATAAGTCTTGTGTCTCTTTCCTGGACACAATACCAAAGTAAATACAAACTTTGTAGTAATAATAACTTTGTATGTATTGAAAGGGCTGAGAGACTTTTTCTCAATGATGTCTGACACTGAGGGCTCTTCAGGAACCATGAGTGAAGTCCTTTCATTTTCTAAATAAAGAAATCAGGCAAAGTTGCACCCCCACAATTCCAAGCCTTGTCTAGTCTGACGACCTTTCTCAGTCTTGGAGGACCAGCTCTCTGGCCACCATTTTGTGAGAGAGTCCCTAGACTGTTTCTAAGGGGGAAAGTTCAATTTAAATTCAACTGGTGACTTATGTCAAGGGAAATGGATGTGGGTTTCTTCTCCTGTTTCAAGAGTGAATTCTTCTAAACTCACACCCCAAGAGGATCCAGGGGTCAGAAAGCCCGTGCCTATGTCCTTGGCACTGTGCCTGCTCTTGAGAAAAGCAGACATACAGTGTGTCCTGGAACTGGCTGAAGTCTTAGAAGGAAGGCTAAGGTCCCGGCTCCACCTGGTAAGAATACCACCATATCACTGGGAACACAACTGAACAAGACAAACTTAAAGCATGGCTGGAAGGGATATGGGAAAAGCCAGTTGGAGCCGAGTGAACAGGACAGCTGCACCTTGTCTTAGGGAAGATGAACTGGAGTTTCCCGTGGTACTGCTGGGGTGTGCAGCATGGGTCTGAACCACCTAGGACATCAGAAGGCTAACCGACACCAGACACCCTCCATTCTCCTTCCAGAACATGTACTGAGCCTCTCCTAACAAGGGATACTGGTGCGGTATTGTTTGGAAGATTGGCTTGATGGTTAGCGACAGTCAGCCCACATGGCTCACCTACACTTCTCTGAAGGCCCTGTTTAGCCTCTTAACCTTCCTCATTCTTTATTTAGGTCTTTCACACTTTTGAGGAGACTAAGAGCTCCCTAAAAAGTCAGATTTCTTTCAACCATGAAGCTTTTCTTGTGACCAAATCTCTTGCCACAGCACGTTGCCTAGTGTATTCCTTTGACAGCTTGAGTCAGCATGGGGACAGCAAGGGCAGGTACCTTCCTCTTCCTCCACATCGCTGAGGGATTTCTCCTCAACGAACCCTGAGCTGGCGGAGCTCTGGCTACTGGTGATACTGTCCAAACGGCGCTTTAGATCCACAGAGATTTCTCCCACGTAGTCTTTCCCCTGACGGTATCGAGCTCCTTTGCTCTAGATGGAAGGAAATGAACAAATTCCTTGAATACAAAATAGGTCTCCAAAATCCTGCCAACTTTAGAAACAACTGGACTTATTAGAAACAGGTAAGAAAGACAAGTCTGTCGTCTCTGAACTCGAATTTGGAGCCAATTCTGTGTAACATAGGAGTTTTCATAGACAGACTCCTTCTTCAGCTTAAAGTGAGAAGTGCTTCGTCTCTAGTTGCTCTCATTTCCAGTATCAGTGTCCCCATGTAGAGAGACCTGCTCCACGGATCCAAATATGGTGGGGAGAGAGGCTTTAATATCTAGTCACTCCGCCCTCTGCCCTTTCTTTAATCAAATCTGCCTTCTCCCCAACTGTGGCACCACCTGTAACAGGTCTGGATATTAAAGTCTTAAAAATAAAACATGAAAAATATAGAAATAAAGAAAAATGATAACACAAGAGGCATATAGTTCTGCAGAAGGTAAAAGAGAAAGTTCCAGTGAGCAAAAGGCCAGGTGTGGTGGTGCAGGTCATTTTTACTCCCAGCATTTGGGAGGCTGAGGTAGGAGGATCAATGTGAGTTCCAGGTTAGCCTGGGCTAGAGTGAGACCCTGCCTCAAAAACAAACAAAACAGAAGAGGTCACCTGGGAAGATTCCTCACAAGCTCCTTGTGGAATGACAACACATTCCTCATGGATGAACGTGAACCACTTTACAACCAAAGTTGACATTGGAAATGACATACCTTGTAAGGAACAAATTCATTTCTCTTGCCCCGTAAGTAAGTTGATAAGTTTCCAAACTTGCAGAATTCCACAATCACCATAAGAGGCCCTGCAGAGAGCATCCAGTGTCAGCAAAGGGGAATGTGTTTTCATTTATGTTACTAAGTGCTAAGTACATCGATAAGCCCAAAAGTACTTTAGAAGAAGGCTACATAAATCCTTTCATTGGAACAGGATTTTAGAAATCAGCTGATCCCAACGCTTTTAAAATATTCTAACGTTTCCTTTTTAATAGTAACCAAAATGTCAGCATTTTCACTAAGTTAACTTTTTAGGGAGGAAGGGTGTATTCCTGAGGTCCTTCACTTTAAAGATTTTGGGGGAATTTATTGTTCCTATCTCCACACCTGTTATACAAGTAACAAACCGTATAGTAACAATGTGACATTCCCTTATTTAGAGAAAGCTTTAGATATTCAATGACATTGAATATGCAGTTATAATATTCAGTTATAATGCTCATTAAATGTCCTCGAACTATATATATATATATATATATATATATATATATATATATATATTCACAATGAGGAATCAAGGTGATGTTTGTTGTACTGTCTCCCTTCAATACCAGCACGGAGACAGGTGTCAACATCTGGCAAGCAGAAGCACCTACAGTTACTCACCTCCTGGCTTGGTACAGGCACCAAGAAGGTTGACCACGTTGAGGTGGTGGCCAATATGAATGAGGATCTTCAGTTCTGACATGAGGGCTCGGTGCTCACTGTGGGTTGCTCCTTCTACAGATTCAGTATAAAGAGAGAACCCGTAAGTGTGGCTGTTACCCAAGGCCTCCTGGGGTAATGCAACAGGAGCCTCACAGACAAGCTGCATATTTATGAAAACTTAAGCGTTAATTCTATTTTCTAATTCAGAATCAATTTTTTTTTACTTTAAGAGAACCCCAAAATGCTTAGAATTTAAAGGGATTGATTGTGGAGTCCTCTGCAAATAAGAGAATATATCTGTAAGGGAATTACATACATTTTCTCTGCATATACAAAAAATGGATTTAAAAAATATTTTCATTTATTCGCAAGCAGGGAGAGAGGGATCGATAGAGAGAATGGGCACCCCAGGGCCTCCAACTACCACGAACTCCACACGCATGCGCCATTTTGTGCATCGGACTTTACTGGTACTGGAGACTCAAACTGGGGTCATTAGGCTTTTCAGGCAAGCTTCTTAACCACTGAGCCATTTCTCCAGCCCCTAAAATGGATTTTTAGATTTCAGGCTGACTACATTTCTTGGGCTTGATCATATCAGTGCCTCCTCATAGGGAAGCAATGCATGTACTAAACATCCTTGTCTCTACCAACCAGGTATGTGCCAGGCAAAGAACGTAACAGGACCAGCATGCAAGGCTGTTGGCAAAGGAGGCTGATGGGATTAAGACTATATTTAAGTTGAATGCACTGTTGCTCCTTATCTTAATTCACTGGCTAGGTCCCCAATCAGGGCTTCACCTCAGTAATACGCCCACCCCTTAGCTATTAGACAAAGCCAAAGGAGGTGGGGCTTTCAAATGCACAGGACCCATTGGCCAAGGGGCTGTAGCATTGTGTCCCCTCTGAAATCATGCCACAATTGGAGCAAAACCCTTCCAGGTATCACCTTCCCTTGTCAAACTGACAAGGCCATGGTTTTATGATTATTAAATTAACAATTATTTACTAATATTTTCAAGGGGTTACCCATAATTCTTTGAACATAGCCTCTTTACTTTGCAAAAGTATCCTTTGTAAGTGAAGTTCTTTGCAAATTCCAACTCTAGAGAACATACTGCTTTCACATGCTACTATTTTGGCATATCAAGTTGCTTTGTATGTTTCTCCAGGGTCTACAATCACCTTACACCATAATATACTGAAGAATAAGTTTAATAAAACCAAGTACCTTTTTCCTCCTCAAGCCAGAGCCTCTCATCCAGGTATCAGGGTCTAAAGGAAGAACCTTTTTCCACTTTACACAAAGGCATTGTTTAGGCTACCTGGTTGACACCTGAGCCCAGAGCCACGGATAAAAGCCACTTCTCCCACGGTTAATGATGGATGAAACAGATACCTCATCATATCATTTTCCTTTTACCTTTCAACATTTTGACAGCCACCGTCTTGCAAGTTGCTGTCTTGTCAATTCCAAAGGCATCTGCTTCGATCACTTGGCCAAAGGCTCCACGACCAAGAGGTTTCCCTAGAACCAATAATAACAGCAAGAACAAAATACACAGATTATCACAGCACCAAAGTGATACTTAAGGATTCTAACTGGATAGGGAGACCATACTTCATGTTCAACATCACCATCCAGTTTACTCCTTTGTCATGGCTTAATTATTTAATACATCCAGCTTTATGCTGCAGAATGGCCTGCTTTGAATACTGTACAGGGACCTTCCTTCTAAGAAACGAACAGAATGATTACCCAAACCCAAGAGCTATGAATATTTCTGAACCAGAAGACATCTGAATAGACTCAATTTGTCATCATCCCAAAGAGGGAAGTGATGGTCTGGCAATCCAACATCAACTTAATAGACCCGAATACTCACCTAGTTTCAGCCGGTCTCTGGGGAATTCCCACTTGCTGGCATCGTACGGCAGACGTTCACAGCGCTCATCCAAGGGCAGCTCATCTGGGTCCATGACAATGGACAAGTAGCCTGTCTTCAGTTCCCCTCCATTGGCCTGGAAAGCATCAATCCTTCCAATCACACACTCCCTGTTGTTTGGCTGTTGTTTTGTGTATTTATTATTGTTGTTTAATAGGGGCCTCATTCCTGACATCTAATTTCCAATGAAACTCCTGGAGGAGTTTGAGAGTAGTCCTATTATAACCCTGCTTTGAGCGTCTCCTTAGTTCCCAAGTGAGCGCAGGATGAAGTTTCTAAATCTTAATTACACTAGACAGTCCAAACCCTTTTCCCCTCTAGTGACTTCTATCAATTAATGCCCCATGGTTCAGCCAAAGAAAATGGGCAAGAATGTTATTGTAGTGAAGTAAAAATGTGCCCATTGAGCCAATAACAATGGGAAGAAACCGCTGAAAGAACCCCAGTCAGCTTTCATTAATCATGAAAACTAACACGCAAGGGCAGAAGAGAAATGGTTTGGTTACCCGCTTAACGGTCCGTAGAACGATGACGAGAAGTAGCCAGAAAAACATGGCGATCACAGCAGTGCCCACTAGAATAATGACTTCCAAGTTGGTCTTTTCCTGGGCACCTGGGAGGTACAATTGAGTGATCATCAACAGTTGGGAACTCATAGCCTTTGGAAGAAGGTGACAGAGTGTAACACCAAAGGCAAGCCTTGAAGCTTACTCACGTCCAGGAATCCTGACAGAAGGGCCACACATCCCTACGTTACATGAGTCTGCAGCCATTCCGCATGGAAATTTTAAAGCTTGCAAAGCATTGCTCATGAAAACTTCCAGCAATAAAGTTCTCAAGCAATTAAGATGTAGAAATGTCTTAAGAGATGAATATAGAGTGTGTTTGAAGAAAGCACTCTTTGGATGAATAAAAACCATGATATCCCACAGGGAAGAAAAGTATTTCTATTCCAGGGAAATAAAGTCTGGTTTTATACTGATAGTCACTGTCTTGATGTGGCATTTGAATAAAGTTCTGCTTAAGAAACTACATGGGGAAATAAATAAAGTCCTTCGACCAGATGGTCACCTTTGACCACACGCCTGCTATGTACTCATTGCTTTAAGTATGTCACCCTCTTAGCTTTCTCAGTAACAACTGGTTTACAGATGAAGAAATGGAAAACATGAGAAATTAAGACTATTTTATTGGGAATACAAAGGCAGTTGTTGGCCCATTCAAGAATTAAACTAGCCGGGCATAGTGGTGCACACCTTTAATCCCAGCACTCAGGAGGAAGAGGTAAGAGGATCAGTGTGAGTTCAAGGCCAACCTGAGACTACAGAGTGAATTCCATCCAGCTCAGCCTGAGCTAGAGTGAGACCCTACCACAACACCACCAACAACAACAAATCAAACTAGATTTATCCAACCTAGGCTGGCCATTATTCCCCGCTGCACCTGTGTGGCAAGGAACCAGGGTGAGGTAAGGAGCTGAAATGAGAACCCCATGCATGGTCCAGGAATAAGTATAAAACTTCATGTGAAAGGAAAGAAAGAGAAAGTTCAAGGTGGACAAGGACAGCCCTGGACCTGAGGGTTCCAGAGGAGAAATTGCATGCAGAAAACAGGCTTTCAACTTCAAGTGATTAGCACTGAGGTGATAAGGATGTCATTATCACTTGGGGTCTCCACCTCTCCACTCACACTGTGCAGTGTGAGTCACATTGGGCCTCAAGGTGAAAGAATGGCCCACAAAGCAAAAAATAAGCAATTAATTATGGCAGAATAAGAGTTACCAGTTAAGAGACAAGCCCTGGGTGCATCTGGAAATGAAGTTTGTTTCCCTCCTGGTCTCGAGATTTAAAAGTCCAGAGATAGCGGGAAGTTCAAAGACCCATCTGCCTATATGAATTTATATATGAATATTGTGTTAAAACTGGGAGCTGAGCAGGCGTATTCCACGTCTGTATCTCCCCTCTTGTTTTCTCCAGATAAGAAGTCCTTGCAAACCCTGTGTCACTGTGTCCACTCAGGCGTGGTAATCAGCTGCAGACAGGTGACCAAAGGAGACAGAGCACCAGAGACAATCCACACACGTTCTCCCTGGATTTGTCCTAAGATAAGAATCCCTTTGAAAGCTGGTTGCAGTGACGCACGCCTTTAATCCCAGCACTCAGGAGGCAGAGGTAGGAGGATCAACGTGAGTTTGAGGCCACCCCGGGACCACAGAGTGAGTTCCAGGTCAGCCTGGGCTAGAGTGAGACTTTACCTTGAAAAACAGAAACAAAACAAAAGAATCCCTTTGAAAGCGATCAAGCTGTCCTTTGAAACTCATTTGCAAGTACAGTTATGAAATAGTGTGAAGCCTAGAGATTTGAAATTCTGTCTAGTTGCAATACTCAGTAACATAGGCTTGACAGATAAAAGAGATCCACATTCAGACTTTGAGAGACAAGTTAGGATGAGTTCCTAGAAATCCATCAACTCCCCTCTATCACCTCCTGCCATCTTTCCCCGCGTTCCATTCTTTCACCCACAGATGACAGTTTCATTGTTCTCCTGATGACTTATAAAAGCAGACACAGGAATACACTCTCAATGTGAACTATTCAGTCATAAATTACTTTTCTAGCTGAGAAAACACCCGATTTCACATCAGTTCTGCACACACCCACACCCACCCACCCACCCACTTCCCCACACACATGGAGGTTTCCTTTCCCAATTCAATAAAAGCCCCCAAATTTCCATCTCACAAAAGCAACAGGTCAGTTGTTTATGAGTTAATCTTAACTATCTCTGGTCTATTGAAAATTCTGAACCCTTAGTAACTAAATGAATAGTGCTGACCTGCCTGACTCAATAGCAATTCTAATTTTTTCCAAGTGAATCGAGAAATGTTATTTCTGTGGACTGGCTGGACCATTCAAAGTCAGCCCACAGAATCGGGGACAGGAGGATGGATATTCACCCTGCCTGGGTCAGAAGTTTCCCACAATGAGAATTGCATGGGTAAAAGTACAAGCATCTTGGTTAAAGGAGAATATTCTTATTGGAAACAATTTACAGAGTGCAGTTTGAGGATCCTTATTCCAAACATCCAATATGCTCAACATTTGAAATTTTGTGAGCACCTGTGTCTTGTCTCATGTGATGGACCATAGTCAAAAGTCAGGTGCATAAAAATATTGTATAAAATTACCTTCAACCTATGCGTATAAGGTTTATATAAACATAAATGAATTGTGTGCATAGACATAGTTCACAGCCCCAAAATATCTAATATATAATTAGAATCTATCTATCATCTATCTATCTATCTGTTTGTCTGTCTGTCTGTCTATCTATCTATCTGTGTGTGTTTGTATGTATAGATATCCTCAAGTCTAAACTACATCTGACCCCAAACATTTACTCAGCTTCTATAAAGGACATTAAATATCACCATTAGTCATCCAACCCAATGTAAGTATTTATCAGATACAAGCTAATCATTAAAACCACCCAGTGTGTCTGACTTCACACTGACCTTCTATTATGAAAAACGTCTCAGCTCTTGCACATCCAAGGACATTGCAGGCCTGGCAGGTGTAGAGGCCTTCATCCTCCTTCCTCACCCTGCGGATGGTCAGGTTCCGGTCCCCATCTTTCAATATAATGCCTGAAAGAGGAGGAATGTGATTGTTTTGATTTCCTATGATGTGAGGTTGTCTTTTTTCCATGAAAAAGTTAAAAAATATAATTGCTCTTCATCTTGAGCTGAATCAAACTCTAAAGTGTCGGTCACATAGGATGGACTAGGGATGGAGCTCCCAGGGGATCTTCATGAGAACCAACAAGACTCCAAAGACTGCTTCTGACTCTATGAAATGAGCCAGACCAGGTACAAGAATACTGCCTTTTGTCTACCTTAAAACAGATCAGTTAATAACATTGGTCTTACATAACATCCTTGAGAAGATTCTACAACCAAAGAAATTGGACAAGTTCTATTCACCTGAATCTTCCACGAGTGTCTCATTATCCTTAAACCACGTGATCTGTGGAGATGGGTTCCCAGACGCTATGCAAGCCACTTCGATGGTCTCACCAATGCTTGTGCTCTGATTGTCCAGGTTTCCTGTGATCACAGGTGCCACACGTTCTGTGCACATAGAAAGAAAATCACAGAACTGGGAGTTATAACTTTGGCTTTAGTATCATACAGCTTTTAAACAGTTTAAACTTAATAAACAGCAGCCTGTTGATTTGGTTAGCTCAACTGACACTCAAGCTGACCTCAGCACTGTGAGTCAATGACTAGAATGAAGGAAGGCATGTATGGACAGGTCAGAGGGACACTAGTGATCCCAAGGGAAAATCAGAAAATTAAGGCTTGGGGATTTCTCCGTCAATGAGTTTTCCTTCTAATCACACAAAGCTTTCCCTGACAAGCAGCTTCCCTCTCAAAAACATTCCAGCCACTAAAACTCTATAATTCTGTCATGTTTTGTCTTGGAAAGGACAAAACTTTGGCATGATTTCATCAAAATGCCTTCTATTTATTCTATTTATTTGATAACTTCTACAAAACTCACTTATACTTCTTCTGATACCATCAGTTATATATGCTGAAAGGCCAGGGTTATTGGCCTAATTTTTAAATGAAATACTTGTAGTTAAAGGGTTTAAGTAGCTTGTCCAAGTCCCCACCAGTAAGTGAACAAAGGAGTTAATAAGCGAATGTGTATCTAAAGTCCAGTGAAGTTTCCAACAAAACACAAATAAACAAGTAAATAATTGAAAAAGCAAATACCCAAAGGAAATCCAAGAATCTAAAGAACATGGCACCCATGGGAATTTGATCAAATGTACAGCAATACATTAATTACGTTTACCCTTTAGCTGAAAATCACCCAAGTGCTTGGAACTATCTTGTCCAAATCAAATGAGCAAAAGAAGAATCCTGTTGAAAGGATTCACTTGAACACTTAGCAAAATGAGCTTGTCCCCACCCACCATGCACCACACTGGGGTAGAAATAAGTGTGCTGAGCTCTAGTCTGTTTCTAAGAATACATGTCAGAAAACAACTTTAGACGTCCTTAGAGAAGCAAACAGCTCATTGGAAGCATGCTGTTTCCTGGGAATAGCTAAGCCAGGAGCCTTCTTCACATCTCTTTCTAGGCCTTCCAAATCTGGAGCAGCTACCATTCCTAACCTGTTCTATATGGTCATATATGGGATATGATTTCAAATATCCCAAATAGCCCTTCTTTCTCTGAGTCTTTAAACGGGCAAACCAAGGTTTAGTGTCTGTTTGACGTGACTTCCTAAAATCTGCCAAAGCCCCCAGCAAGAGGACATTCATCAAAAACTCTGGTGTACGTAAGTTCACCTGGGAAGTTTTCCTTTCTCACAGGTAAACAGAGGACAGATGCCTCCCAGGCACCTCCAGGGGCTCTGCGAGAAGGAGAAAATGGAAGGAAATAGCTCCAAGAGAAATGCCTCAAATTCACCCAACCTCCCCAGAGACAGACTAGTGTCTGCTCAGATTTTATACAAGTTCCAAAGAGCATCCAAGTACCATGTGAGGTAAGACACAGAGGGCAATTCAAAGGGAAGTTACAAATCTTTCTGATAGCAGAGTTATCATCTCATTGACTCCACCTAGACCTCATGGATCCATACCCCTGACAGCACTGAGTGGAGCTCCCATGAGCTCTTCTGGATCTGAAACTCAGCAAGTATCTCACTCAGCACCTAGTATACACTGCACTGTCCTATGATAGAGCTACAGCAGAAGCCATTTCTGTTCTCATGAACTTGAGGCTATGACTGTCCAGTGATTACCCATATTCTTATCCTTCCCACCTGGGTCACCACTGTGAACTTCAGGGACTTTCGTTGTTCACTCTAGCTCTTCTACAAATGTGCTGATTTCAATAAACCAATGTCTAGGGAGCAGGCAGAAAGGTTCCTCATTCAAGCAATCCCTTGCAGATATTAGCAGTGACCTTCATAAAGGTTGGGAAGGCATTCAATCCTCTATTTTTAATGCACCACCTCTCCTCTGTTAGCTTTGTTCTGCCTCAAGGACTTGCAGTGAGCAAGTGTACCAGCCTGCTTCAAAAACTCCCATAGGACAATTCTCTCCGCACCTCACCTGAACATACTAAGTACAAGGAATTCCAAGCGGCATCGCCCAGAGTTACCTCCCTACCTAGGACTGTGAGCTGCCTGGTCACACAATGTCTCTTCTTGGTCTTCCTGTCTTGAGCAGAGCAGACGTAGTCGCCTTGATCACGCAAAGATATATTCTGGAACTCCATAACCAAGATGTCATTTGTGCTGTTAGAGAACATGGTGGCATCCAGTTTCCAAAGCGCATCCAAGTTCTTGCAAACAGGAGCCAGTGGCTCTCCTGAGTGGGCGGATGTTGCCTGGGAGCCAAGCTTGTACCACGTGAGGTTCTCAAATGTGGCTCTGTCAGCTGTGCACCACAGGGACACACTCTCCTGCTCGGTGGGCTGGGGAGTGGGTTGAAAAGTGACCTCGGGACCCTCTGAAATGGAAAGCCATAGTTAGATGATGGTGACTCTCTTCTTGTCTTCCGACTGCTAAGAAGTCCTGAGATGTCCTGCAGTCCCCAGCCATTGCTACAAGGACAGTGCCAAGTGGGGTGATTCGTTTCTCAAAATGTATTATTTGGAAATGTGAGTTTATTCCCAAGATACATATTGAATTTCTACTTAGAGTTGTAAATATCATTTTCAGGATGAAAAAAAAAAAAAAACAACGAAACACCCAAAGTTAGGGCATTTAATCATCTCGTGGAATTTTACAAAAATAGTTCTTCATTAACACATAGCATTCAGTGACATTAAAATTACATTTGTTACAACTAATCAGTCCAGACTAAATACTGTATCCAGGGCAGTCAAGTGCACCAGGTCGCATGGGCAAGACCAGCAGTTCTAGAGAGGAGAGGGCACTGTTCCCACTTTCCTCCAATTGCTTCTAGAAACCTCTGCCTCATTGGCTATTCAGAAGCAAACCCACAGATACTTAATGAACCCCAATAAATCATGAATCATGCTGGACTCTGATGAGTAAAACAGATGCATACATGACACAGAGCTTGTGTAAGGCATATGAGAAGCTATCTCCGACGCCCAGGAGCCATCTGAGAAGGCTAGATTTATGCACAAACCATTCAGGCCCTCTTTCTACACATCATGTCACTCACATGAATGACAAGAGCAACAGAGACCTTCATGGCTTCATACCAACATTTTTCTTTTTATTTATTTATTTGCGCACATGTTTGAGAGGGCACACCAGGGTGAGTTGCCACTGCAAACCCACCAGATGATGTTTGTACCACTTTTTGTGCCTGGCTTTATGAAGGTGCCCAGGAAATTGAATCCAAGTTGGCAGGCATTGCAAGCAAGTGCTTTTAACCAGTATTTTTTATGCCCACTTTATGAGATTCCATTGCCCTCCATAGAGGGGTACTCACTGGTCACGTGGAGGGAGATCACCCGCTCTCCTCGCCCGGCTTTGTTGATGGCTTCACATTTGTACAAAGCTGACACATTCACAGCTTGGATGATGACAGTACTTACAGTCTATGAACAAAGCAATTCCATGAGCAATGCAGGCTATGTTTGTGCACATGGATTGAGTCTAAATTCCAAAAGTCCCCATAACTGCCAAGCCCTGCCCAGCCCATTCATACTTTATGCTGACAACCTCAACTTTATGCAGTTATAATTCTGCTGCTATGTAGGTCACACAGAATTCAAGAGGTGCTTTGGAAAGCATCAGATTAATGAGGCACTTTAATATAGCATTAGGAATTTTTTTTCATTTTTACATTTAAAAAATAAGAATCACCTTTCCACAGATCAAATGATTTTATTGATTTTTCAATAAACTATTTAGTAAACTAATGGTACTACTGAAAATCAATGATGCTTTTCAAACTGACTCTACATGTTAGTATTTTATCATCTGGTCCATGTTATTTTTTAATTCACATGGAGTTGAACAAAATAATGGGCTTCATTATGAATTTTCATTCATGTGTATAATGCACTGGGGTCATGTGCACCATCTCCCCACTCCAACTGGCTCCCTTCCTCTTCACAATTATTTTCCATTTTTAGCTTAATATCATGTTTAAGTCTACAGTCTATATATAAGAAAAACAGGTGGTATTAGTCTAAGTCTGGATTATTTTAATTAACATGATAATCTCCAGTTCCATCTGTATTTATGCAAATGAAATGATTTCATTCTTTATTGCTGAATAATACTCCTGTGTGTGTGTGTGTAACTTTTTCTCTATCAGTTCATCCACTGGTGGACACTTGGGCTCATTTCATAACTTGGTTAGTATAAATGGTGCCACAGAGTCTATTTGATTATGAATCTCTAATATGCCTTTATATATTACTCTACCATCTTTCTATTAAAGAGGGAAAGTTTTCAAATTAAAGAACTTCCAACTCACTTTGTTTTTTCCTTCAATTAGGGCATACTGATTTTTGATGACTTCAATCTTATTCCCGCCCTGGGAGTCCTCGACATTTCTCCATTCTTTACAAGTATATGGATTCGTCGTTGAGATTCCTTGACTAGAGGAGGGAGAAAACAACACAAGGCACGAGTTGATTTTTCTCTAATTCCAATCAGTAGTCGGAAAGGGTCGGACTTTGCTTATCATGTTCTTAGAAACGACCTTCAGTTTAACCTATCACTTTAGAAGACTTGGCGCCAATTAAAAATAGCTGCCTGCGATGGGAGAGAGGTCCTAGGTAGATTCATTCAGGATACAGGAGGGAAGCAGCTATTCTGGGAACAAACTTCCATTCATAAATTGGATCGACAAGACAATTCAAGTTATTTCGTTCAAAGGAAGGTAAGGAAACTTAGAAGCCAATGGGCTTCTTAAAGCTACTTCTCTATATCCCTGGCTTTTGTATAGGAAATGGCTAGCAGCTGAGGAAAAAACTAGTGATTACTATTTCAAAAACAACAACAGGAAGTGCACTGCTTGGGGTGAGGGGATGGAGGTGGTTGTTGTTTTCCCTAAGGATGTCTGTACTTGTGTTAGAACTTGATAAGCTGGGTCTGGGACTCTTGAGGGCTGGGCTAGGTTTATCGCAGCTTCCCATCCATTAGCACTTCCTCTGAGACATGGACCAGCCTCAGATAAGGAGCAATGTGGTCAAAGAAGACCCAAAGATTAGCAATTGGCAAACGAAGCAAGAAGTGTTCCTTTGGAGAAAGATCCACCAGTGGCTACCTAAGAGAGAGGTGACTAATCATATCGTGGGATGCTCCCAGCCAAGACATCTGCCACAATGGAAGATACAGAGAAAGATGCCAAGTAGCATTTGAAGGCTAACTGGCTTTGGGAGGGCCTTCTAGGTTTAGAATGGAATCATAGATAGGCAGGTAAACTCAGAGCACAGCACGTGATCAGGCTCACCTTGGCTTGTAAGAGCACTCATCCTCCAGCTGCCAGTACCAGTGGATGTGATCCGGGGGAGGGCTGGCATAGACCGTGCACGTCAGCGTCTGTGTGGTGCCATACTCGTAGGAATCCATGGGGGAGATCAGAGCTTTCTCACCTATCTGGGGTGGGACTGAAAACAGGGAAGACAGCTTGTGACTTACCAATCAAGTCTTGCAGAATGAAAATATGAAGATTTGTAGTGAGCTACCATTTGTAAGCATTAGATCTTGTCTCTGTGCTTTTTAAAGAATATTCAGACTTGGAAACAGGAGACCTGAGTTCCTAGGACCGTCATATTCATAAGATGCTAATAATATTATTAATAATAATAATGAAAGCTAATAAGGGGAGTGACTTGATGCAAACCTCGCTCTCTCATCTACATTGAAGGGATTGTGTTCCTTGTCCTCCAGCCTCAAAAGAGTGGAGTTCAGCTATAGAAAAAGAGCAGTTGGAGCAATATGAATATACTTATTATGTACCAAGCATTGTTCTAAGTGCTTTTCACAGATTAATCCACTTAGTTCTCACAATCAAAAAGCAACAGGAAAGTTAAAGGACTTGCTCAAGCTCAGTTAATATGTGTGAAATCCAGGGCAAAGACACCCTCTAACTTCTGAACCTGAGCTCCAAGTAACCACTATTTTATAAAGGAAGTTAAATTCTTAAGGAATGCATCCCAGGCTTTCCATCCATTCTCCTTTCTCCTTCCTCCATC
Organism: Zapus hudsonius; assembly: GCA_004024765.1. Lineage (NCBI taxonomy): Eukaryota > Metazoa > Chordata > Mammalia > Rodentia > Dipodidae > Zapus > Zapus hudsonius. Next base: position 29,438 of record PVHP010012155.1, read on the forward strand.
CTCTCCTTTCTTCTTTCCTCCTTCCATCCCTCCTCCATTCTCTATGCGTTGTTCTGTTTTTAGTTCCAAACTCAGTAATACAAACCTATTACCTTATCACTGTGAACATAAGCCCCTCTGAGACTAGAGAGAGGGGGATGGAGGGAGGGAGGGAAGGAGGGAGAGATCAAGGTTGATGGCCACAGGGATGCATTCCATAAAGATTTGCAAGTCAGGCTTCTACGTTGCATTTTCTTCACATAGCAGGGTCAATGCTGCAGTGAACCAAATGGCAACTTTGAGAGAAGATGCATTGGGTTTCTTCAGTTTGTGACGCCTGATCACTTCCTTCTTATTCTACTAATCAGCTTTTGCCTCCCCCTCCTTCATTCCCCTTGGTGCTGCTTCCCAGCAACCTTCCCAGAGCCTGTTATCTTTAAAAGATTCCCTGAAGAAAGAAGTGAAGGCATGCTCAGCAGACATGCAGAGGAGGATCAGAGAGGGCGGGGAGCACCTTGATGTACTGAGAGAGAACATCCTGTAGCTTTAATGTGCCAGGTCAGCAGGGAGCACAAAGAGTCACTACAGAAAAGCGTTTCTCAGACTGTGTTTGGAACAAGATATTAATGGTACATATAAGGATATTAATTCAGGAGTACTCTGGTCAAAAAAGCTTGTTTAAACCCTCAATAGCTTTCTTCACCTCAAGTATTTATTTCTTTCACTTAAAATCTTAGACTAGCTGGGCATGATGGTGCACACCTTTAATCCCAGCACTTGGGAGACGGGGGTAGGATGATCACTGTGAGTTCCAGACCAGCCTGAGACTACATAGTGAATTCTAGGTCAGCCTGGGCTAGAGCAAGACCCTATCTCAAAAAACAAATACAAAAATTCTTTAACTATCTTTCCTCTACAGACTCAATCACACATGGACAGTAAGCAAACCAGTAATGCCAGCCTCCAGAGACCTTTTCATTGGAACATCACCTGGGCATCCAGGATACAGCAACTACAGTACCAGCCTTTGCCCAAAAGCAATAGGAGCTTCCCACATCTGCACACAGTGTGCATGGGACAGGCCAAAGGGAACACAACTTACCTAGCCAGACAACTATCTCAAAAGCATCTCTTCCAAAGACTTGGCCATTTTGTAGGGGGAGGTGAGGTCCCACTTACTTGCACCTTGCATACTGCTGCAAACAACTCATTTACATAGTTTCTTAAGGAAACACAGCCAGAGCATACAGTTCTACATCTCATTTGAAATCCACCCCTCTGGATCACACTTCATTTAATGCTTCCTGATGATCGATCGTGAGGCAGTGGGAGTCAAAGGAGAGATGACTGGGTAGTTTGGGGCGATACCCTTCGGATCAATCCTGAGCAGAGAGGGAAACTGAATGAACTCACCATTCACAACTAGAGAGACCACGTGGCTCTGCTTATCCTTTGAAATGGGATTGGTTAGGATGATGGTGTAGTTTCCCATGTCTCTTTCACTCACTTCCATGATTGTTAGTGCATGTCCCACTTTGATTGTGTAATTAGACTCAATGAGTCTTCCATGTTTGTACCTATGGGAAAGAATCCGAGGAGTTAATGAAATCAAAGGGTTTGTGTTCACATGAAGCAGTGTTCTGCATTTATTTCCAGTAATTACCATTTGATTTCTGGGGTTGGGTAGCCAAGATACTTCACAGGGATTCGGACACGGTCACCCACAGTGGCTTCTACCACAGACTCCATTCCGCTACCAAAAGCCACAAAAGGTTTTGCTAGAAGAAAAGAAGGTCAATGGTGCTCATAAATGTAATGGTCATTGGGTTGAGCTTGTCAAGTGAGAAATCAGAAAGTGATGGCTCAGGTCCTGCAGTTCCGAGTCCCCACACTGTCCCCGCTGCACACATTCCTGCCTCAGCACATCCATAAGTATTCAGCCCTCCATGCTATGTTCTCAATCTCCCAGTGACCCATGGGTGCACTTTTCTACCCCCTCTATACCCAGGACACCCTCTACCCATCCTCCATATGTTAACTGACTCAGGCCTTAGACCTTTCTTCTTGAGCTGGGCCTTCCTCTAGACTTAGGTTTGAAGCATCTAGTAAATGTCTAGCTCCTTCCCTGGTTTCTCTGGGTTTATATACTAGACATCTTCATTAGGATGTTGAATGGGCATCTCCCAATAAGCATTCCCGACAAACCCCACTCCATCTTCAGTGAGTGAAACCGCTGTTCTGTCTCTCAAGCTAAAGGCCATCTTCTCTTATTGCTATAGCCAGTGAACCAACCAGTAAGTCCTACTGACTCTACTTCCAGAGGATGTCTGGAATCACACCTCCTCTTCCTACTTCTGCCTCAAGTCTTCCTCTTGGATTCTGGCAATCGGCTCCCTAACTGATCTCCCTTCTCTGCTCTTTGCTTCCCTAAAGTATCCCATAGAATGGCAACAGATACGACTCAGTGGTAGAGCACCCACCTAGCATGTGCAAGGCCCCAGCGCCACAAAGTAAAATATTTCACATAAGCTACAAAGTAATCCTCTAAAAAAATAAGCCATAGCCTATCTCTGTCTGGTGCATATAAGTTATTTAAACTGAGACATTTATCTGAACGAAAGAGAATAAATGAAAAATTAAGGTGATTTGCCCAAAGCCACCCAGAAAGTAATTAAGTTTGGGTTTCCCCAATTCGCAAAGCTCATGCTTATTCAAGTAGGCCTCCTGGCTCTCCAATAAACTGGTGTTTTTTTAAGCTACCTTAGATATCAACACTCTATTGTTATAGTAATAATTACAACCTCAGCTATAGCTGTAACAAATAATATCTCGTGAGCACCTACTACGCTAGTTTACGTAATTTAAAACTGGGATTTAACCACATCTCTTGATTGCAAAGTATGCTCTCAACCTCTGGGTCAGGTGTCCACCTTTGCAAGAATTCAAACATATCTTCTGAATGAACAAGGAAACATTAATTGATTTAAGTCATCTCACTCTCTCAGGTACAATGTAAGTTCCGAGAAGACAGTAGCTTACTGTGGACTCGGACGTATGTGCTGTTCTTCTTGGTCATCAGGCCACTGGACACAGCGCAGCTGTACCAGCCTTGGTCATTTCGGGTCACAGTATCTATTGTCAAGGTGCTCAGAAATTTCTTCATCGAAGTCCCAGGCTGGGGTTTTAGTTCTCGGTTTACAATTTTCTTATGCTGATGCTGAAAAAAAAATTGATTAAACTTCCAAAGACCAATGGAAGCTAATCCAATAGCTTCTAGATGTCCACAACATTAAGTCCTGTTTGTCTCTTGCTGAGCATGATTTCAAGTTAATAACAGAGACTTTGAATGCCATGTAGAAGAAAGTATATTGGGGTTCAAGAGACAGAAATGGAACTGAAGTAAGATTTGAAAACTCTCGACTGGTAAGAATTAGGAGAATAAGGATTGCAGAAACAAGGAAAACTGTCCACTGTTTAAGAGTGTGTCTCAAGATACCTCTTAAAGAGATATTCCCTCAAAAGGAAAACACACCAGGGCCTTAGAGAACAGAGACATTATCACATGGTGAAAAATAATATTTACAGTCCAATCACAGCAGACTGGAAGCGGGCTCTCAGCACCATATCATTCCGTGAACTGTGGTCTCTTCACTTCTAAAATGTGGAGTGTGGGGGAGGGGAACATGTGTGTTTTAAGGCCTTTATATTTTATCTGGCCAGAGAGGGCTCTATCTCTTCAGTGAACTTTGCCAGGAGCTTATTATCAAAGTATTCGGAGATCTGGCTTTGAATTGCTAACATTACCTTCAAAGAAGGGCTTTCCCAATGGAAGTCAAGTCCCACATTGAGCTCGGTTCTTGCTGTGCAATTTAAGACAAGCTTCTGTCCGGCTGATAGCTCGATTCCATGAGAGGGGTTCAGCACTACATCATAAATCCTATACCCTAAAGCAAGTAAATTGTAAAAACAGAAAGTAAGAGGAAAAAGAAATCTAGGACTTGGCACACTTTTTTTTTTCTGAAACTGTTGTAAAATGGGCTCCATCATTTTCCCCCCTGAGGGCTTCACCCATGCTTAGTGGCTTTTATTAAAATTGTTTATAGAGATTTTACAAATCACTGCCCTAGGCGATCTCAAAGATGTTATAAGCTAGTAAGTAGAAAAGTCTAGGCAAATAGCTCCCTCTTAGTAAACTGCCGAACCTTCCAGAAAATAGGTACGATTCAAAGAATGGGTGCCAAGAAATATTCTCAATATTGAGTTTCTCATAAAATAAGCTCCTGTAATAGCACTTTTTTTTAGCCTTGGTCTTGGCAAGAAATGAGGAAAGCTCAGTTGCGTGATCGTCTATTTGGTGGAGAAGAGCTGACGTAAGTAATAAAGTTGTCCAGAGCCCTATCCCGAGTTAATATATTTTTCTTGCCCTTTGCCCTACACCTTAATCTCTAGGATCCTCATGCTTATTGTCTGGTTGTAATGAGATGGAAGGGAAATGTGTGCTTACCCACAACCACCACGATGTACATGATGGACTGGAAGGTTTCATCATTAATCTTGGCTTCACAGAAGACCATGCCCGCATAGCTGATCATGTAGGTAGGGATCGTAAAGCCCTTTTCACTATCCCAGGAAATTCTGTTTCCGTCAGGAACAAACCTCTTTTCTGGATACCTCTGGGTAATAAAAATAAATATATGTCAGACTTTAATTCAGTGCTAGCCAAACCTGAAAGCCATGAACGATGACTAAGAATTCTTTATTTTCAAGACTACAAGTTGGTTTTATTCCTCACCATGTTGACCTTCTCTAAAGGACCTTTGCAATTCACTGTGATAAGAATGAGGAAACAGAATATCCATCTTCATAGAAGCTGAAAATTAGGAAAACTGAAGAGATGATGGAAAACGAAGGAACTTACTGCGCACAGTGACACGTTGAGGTTTGAAAGAGTCCCAAGACATGGAATCACCACGGTTTTGTTTTTGTTCTCGGTGATGTATACGACTCCATGTTGGTCACTGACAGAAGCAATGAATGGTGACCTGTAGTCTAGAAGAGAAGTTCATTCCATCAGGAACTTTCTAGAAGAAAAGCTAGTTATCTTTCCGGTTCATAAACCCTAACCAAGTAAGTGAAAGATTAGCAGTCACATCTTGCACAAAGACAGCCACAGGTTAGTCTGCAGGTAGATACCAGGCTCCCATGATCCACTCAGGACTCTCTCTCTCTCTTTCTCTCTCTCTCTCTCTCTCTGTCTGTCTCTCTCTCTCTCTTTCTGTGTGTATGTGAAATTTGAAAGAAAGATCCCAAATTGAGATTAATTCCCTTTCACACAGAACATTAACAAGTTGAATATATTTTATAATTTCCACATTTAAATAGATTATTGACTTTTTTCAAAATAAACATACTTTAAATTTTTAGTCTATACACGTAACCTATGAGTTTTATGATGTTGCAAATTTCATCTTCTCTCTTTTTAGACAAATAATGTAAACAACATGGAGACATTATTAGGTTCTTTAAATTAACAGAAAATAACTTCAACTTTGGTGATTCCATTTATTCAAGAGAATGTTCTATGCATCATTTTAAGACTGTGAAGAATATAAATACTGGAACACAATAATGGTTAATAGTCAGCACACTTAGTTTAAGATTCAGAAGATACCAGCACTTCAATACCAAATATTTGAGAAGGCCACCATGACAAGGATCGAGAAGCAAACCAAAGATTTGGATGCCATTCTGATATTATTCACAGTGCTGATACATGGCTGGGAACCCAGTCCATTCACCAGAGGTAGAGGACGGGATCTGAAGTCATGCTTGGACTCTCAGAGCTGGCATCTCACTTTATGATCAAGGCTTTTCAGGGGAGAAGGAAGAGTTAATTAAACCAAAGGGAGCAGAGCAGATAATTCCAGGCTCTGATTTCCTTCCCAGCTGGAAAGAACAGAAGAGAGGCCAGCCTCGCCCCCCACGTGCCATAGCATTATCTTCCCAGGCCTGCTTCCTGGCTCCTCCACTGCTGAAGAGAACAAGGTCAGAAGGCTAAGGAAGCAAGGTGGGGACCAGAGGGGACCTTAAAGACTGTCCAGAGGGAATACTATATCCATTATTTTCTTTCCTGTTGTAAACTCCATGACCAAAATCTCACATAGCTCAAGTCAGAACTTGGAATGCTAAGCTCAGACAGGAAGCAGAATTTCATGGTCTCTCCAAAGATAGCTACCTTACAAGTAAACAGTGCTAGAGACCACCGCTTGTTAATGTTGCTTACCTGCCGTCAACATTAATGAAAACTTCCATAACTTGTTTACAGAACGTGTCTTTGGAAGCAAAATTAACTCTTTGATCTAAGACTAAAGCGATTCAGTAAGTCAATTCTATTTCAGTAGCCCTAAAAGGGGGGGGGGGAAGTAAACAAAAGGAACCCAAACAACCACCCATCCTTTCAAAATAAAATATTTACTGTAACTCATGAAATGAGTTTTCACATGTCTCCAGGTTTCCTGACTCAGGGAGAAGGAAATAACGAGATATTACGGGAGAGGCTCATCTTGTAGCATTTCCAGACAGGCCCAACGCAGGAAATCCTTGCAATCTTCTGGGAGCCACATCTCCCAAGATTGCAGATCAAAAGGAGCCAAAAATTCTCCAAGATCTGAGCCTTGTCTCTCTCGAGTCTGCAGAGGGGGGGAGGAGGACACAAAATTCTGTCTTGGACTTTGCTAACCCTGAGTAAGCATAAGCCTCAAGCACTGTGAAGGTCAGAGTGACCTGGATTATTTTTATATAGTCTCCACTTTTCTGTGGCTTTAGCCATATGGTCCTATCAAAATGTAAGTGGGGGTATGCAAGCGGGTTTCCCAAAGCTGATAAAATTCCTTCCTGTCCTCCAGTAGCCATTTCTGGAGAAAAGAATTCTAAGCTGTTTTCACCTGTCTCAAATCCTCTGAGATGTAAAGTAGAATGTAAATGGATAAATAAAGTGTCTTTAAAATTCATCCTTCACTGAAAGAAACATAGATCCAGGTAACATATAATGCATCCTTTATGTTTGTAAATAATATGAAATTATAGGTATCTCATTATTTAAGACATGTTTGTATGAGAAAATTCAGGTGTTATAAGAGTTTCGAAACATAAAAGAAAGCTTAGTTCATATTATAAATACTTAATACCTATAGCATTGTAGTTTACATAAATGACTGTATGTATATGCATATATACATATACATGTATATGGAGAGAGTTATTGGTGGTATCTCTGGGGTCAATTTCAAGTTGCGAGTCTATCAGATCACATAAGCAAAGACAAGAGACACAGTCCTCATAGGGTCCCTTTGAAGTAGAGCCTTTGCACACTAGTATGTGAATTCTTATTTATAACGTGTGAGTAGGGGAAGGGAAGATGCTGTGGGGGAGGGGCCCTCCAGAAACCGGGGCTGTCTCCCTATGCATTCCTGCACAAGTCTCCTCTCTGCTACAGATAACCTATCTCACCACAGAAATCTCTCTATAATTCATCCCCAATCTTTCTTGATTAAAAAAAAATTTTCAGGGCATTTCTCAAATAGCAGAAGGCTTTTAATGCCTCCCCATAGCCAATGAGGATCACAAATATATCACAAGAAAAGATCAGCATTAAACAAATTAAAGAGCAATCTACAGCCCAGGCGCAGAACCATCCGTGAGTCATTCCTCCGAGGAATCCTGGGGAGAGAAGAATTTTGTATATTCCGCTTGGCACACAGCCTTTCCAGTGAGCCTTTTGTTGGACTCAATTCTTCTTTGTACCTATTGTGCTTTAGAACTGGTTGGTGGATGTGGGAAATGCATTCTATCCCACCACTTACCTTGAACGTAGACATAGACGGACGAGACTGCGTCAATGTCCCTGTAGAAACACTTGTAGGCTCCAGTGTCATTTCCGACCACTTTTTGAATTGTGAGTGTCTTGCAGAAAACACTATCGCTGCACTCAGTCACCTCCACCCTTTCCTCAGAGCCATTCTGGTTGTTGGGCCAAAGCCAGTCCAAGTCTCTCTCTCCCCTGAAAAGGTAATTCCAGGAAGGTTTTGATGGGATGTGACAAGCCGTGAGGCTGCCACCAAAAGAACAGGAGGACTGGCTCCCACATCAACTCAACAGACAATTCAAAGCTTTCCATCAATGAGGAGAACTTGCTTGATCTACACCAAGGAGCCTCAGCTTCAGAAGTCACCCAGGGTCCTGTGTTTACTATTAACTCAAACATTCATTCCTCTCACAATATTTATTAAGTATCTAGTATGTGTTATGTATTGCTAAAAACATAACACACAAAAAATCCAATGTTTGAAGGACTGAGTGATAAAGCATCTGCCTCCAATGCACAATGCACAATGCTTTATCTCCAGCACTGAACAAGAGAAGGAAAAGAATGATACCTTCATGAAACCTCACTCTAACTGGAGAAAATAAACTGTCATAAGGTAAGCAGAGTTCACTGTATCAAAGGGATGAGCAGTCGAGGGAGCAGTGGAGGTAAAAGATGGAGACAGGTGTGGATCCACAAAGTAGAACAGCAGTGAATCCTGATAAGCATGGGCAGAGGGGAGAGGGAGAACTGAGGTCAGGGAGGAAGAAGGCAGAATTAAGATATTTGCGGGACCTGGTAAGGAGCAATTAAAGCAGACATTACTTTCTACTGTTGCATTTTCTCACAAAGCCCCAACCAGGATCGTAACACCAAGAAAAATGTAACATTCATTCAGAGAACTTGAAAGCTCCATGAAGTTACAGCTATGTCCTTGAAAATACTTTTCATACACTCATGGCTTAGTCAGAACCTAAGAAAGATTTCTGTGGGGTTTCAAAAGGAGTAAGGAACCTTTGTAGATTCTAAATAGCCTTTGGCTCGGAGGAGAGGTAAGAGGGCAATCTCTAGACATGTCATGAATTAGAAAAGAGTAAACGTGCACACACACACACACACCTGCTATTGTGTATTTTTCCCAAAGGTCTGACATTAGTGACTTTGACAGACTCTGGAGAAGGACACTGGGGTATCCCACATTCTGCAATCTAAAATAGATCTGAGTCATTCCGTGGGTTGCTTGCTATTCTCCCAGCATGCATCAGTGACATCAAGCTGCCAGGGCTCTTTGTAGCATCTCACACTCTTCTGAGAGGCAGCGTTGCCTTGACTCCATTGGGCTCCATCAAAGCCTCTGGCTTTGTCACGAATGGTCACGACCTTAAACCCAAATCCTCTAGATCTCCTTTAAAGGCCCTGTCTTGTCCACGAAGCCTGTTTCCCCACTTTCCAAGCATTGATGGCAAGGCTTCTTGCTGGCAAGTGGCAAGGAGGCATTCCAGAACACCAAGCCAGATCATAAAGTCAGTGGCCTGTACAGGACATGTGCTGAAGAATATTACTAACTAATGGTAACTTGCTGCTATGGTCAGATTTCATGTGTGGAATAAAGTTCTTCTAAAGGCTAGGAAGATGCCTAAAGTCATGCTGAGAAAAAAAAAGATGGCTCAGAACTTCTTTCATAAAAGTATATCCTTAGCCAGGAGTAGTGGCACACGCCTTTAGTGTCAGCACTTGGGAGGCAGAATTAGGAGCATTGCCAAGAGTTAGGGACAGCCTGAGACTACACAGTGAATTCCAGGTCAGCCTGGGCTAGAGCGAGACCCTACCTCAACCCCCTCCCCCCAAAAAGCATATCCTTTGCTTATTTACCAATAGTCATGAGTATCTACTCAATGTCAGTTTCTGGTATATGTGTGTTATGTGTATATATGTGCCTGTTGTATGTGGGTGTGTGGTACGTATATACAGTGTGTGTTGTGTGCTTATGGTGTATTTATGATGTGTGTGTGATGTATGTTTATGGAGCATGTATGTGGCATATTTATGTGTTGGAATAGTGGAAAAATACAAAAAAAGATGCAGCTTTGGAAAGATCTTCTCATTGTTTCATATTGCATGAGTTCTTAGAAGCCTCACTGCTTAGGAACAATCACAGCAACACTATTTTAATTCTACTGTAATGGAAATTGTTTTTCCTTTAATAAACAATGGGTGCCTTTATACAGGAAATATGAATGTGAAATGAATCCTTACCTGCATGTAATCTGAAGAGTTGTATTAGCCAGAATGGTAAGTATGTCTTTTTGGGTGCTGAGCCTAGGTGGGAGAAGGGCATCACCAAGCAAACCTAGAAACAAATTATGTTAGTTAAGAGTTGACCCCAGTAGGAAACACCTTCCATAAACAATGTATACTCTAATCTTTAAAAGGCCTCTTCAGCAATTCATTGTATGAAACTGGGATTGACTTTTCCCCATTCCCAGTAAAAGTTCACAGGCTGTGTCATAACAGGAAGAATGGGCAGATGGTCAGAAACCAACACAACAGAGCTGCAATTCATGGCGCTAGGGTGGAGTTCCTGTTTTCCTGCATTGCCAACTTCAAGGTCTTACAAAAGGATATGGGACATTGAAACCCAGTGAACCTTCATCTGATGATCTCAGTCCCCCGGGAAGGGACCCACTGACATTTCTTATAAAGCATAGGATGTACACATTTCACTAAATTGCTGATTAATGAATACTGCTTAGAGACGTTCTGTAGACCTCATCTGTATACCCTAAAAGGATTGAGAGCGAACTGTCTCATTGTTCTTTATCATATCATCTAGAACACTTCCCTTGGTGACTGAACTGCAAAGGTTGAAGTCATGGCTCATGAAAACGCTACATGTAAATGGAGGGAAAAGAAGGGAGGAAGAGAAACATTTCCCAGGTACATATGGACATATTGATATATTGTTCCTCCCAGAACAAGATTGAATATAGTATAATGTTAATGAATACAATTAGGGAATCTCTTTTTAGATTTTTATTTATTTATTTATTTGCAGCAGGAGAGAGTGATGAAAGAGAGAGAGAGAGAGAGAGAGAATGAAAATGGGCACACCGGGGCCTCTTACCCTTGCAAATGAACTCCAGATGCATATATCACATTGGTGTCTGGATTTACCTGGGTACTGGGGAATCAAACCTGGGCTGTCAGGAGCATTTATCCACTTGTCATCCCTCCAGTTCCAAAGAGGCATCTCAACTCATTAATCAAAGTGCTAAACTCACTCTAACACAAAACTTGGGGCACAAGAAACATGTCATTACCTATGGGATTAGGAGGCAGAAAAATCGTATGGGAAATATTCTTCACTATAGTTCACAGCAAGAGAACTGCGCTTCCAGTCAGCTGGATGTGAAGAGCTACCAGGTGTTTAAAGGCATGGAGGAAAGTGACCACTCTCCTGAAGAGACATCAAGATCATCCAGCTGTCCATTTCAAAAGTCACTGACCAGCTCATGGTAGCACACACCTGTCATCCTAGCATTCAAGTGGCCGAGAGAGGAGGATTGAGAGTTCAAGACTAGCTTGGGATTTATAATGAGACCCTGTCTCCAAAATAAAACAAAAAAGGTAATTGATACTAGACAAGCACTGAGCTTTGAAGTTCTCACCAACTAAGAACAGCTGACTCCCTAAGCTGCACTGACTTTGCTGGACAAACAAGTGGACAAATATGAGCAAACACGAGGCCATGTGAATAAAGAGAGAATGAGCCAGGGCAAACACCCAGTGCATAGACTCAGGCTCCCATGGGAGGCGGGTGTACAACTGACTGCACACATTCTCACACACCCACACAGATGTGCAAAACAGTCTATGGCCATCCCACCCTAAAAGCATCCAGTCTTGTCAAATGTATATATGTTGCTGAAATAACTAGATTTATTGACCAATAACATATTTTGCAAAAACCATTGGAAATTAAATTGCATCAGTAAATCTCTGAAACTATTTGACATGGTAATGATTGGTGTTTGGACAGTGGTTTTGAACTTGATGTTAAACTACCCCTAGATCTCCAAATGTGCATTTTAATGGCATTTAAAGTTACAGTAGCACAGATGGTCTCTGGGCCACCCTGGGATGGCTACTGGTCTGGGTAGCCATGTTCAATTAATTAGCCTAACACTTTTCAAGATGAGGCGAGTAATTGTCCCTAACATAGGCAAACAATTAAACAAAATGTTCAAAAGCAAGTCTTTCAATAATGAAATCCAATTTTGTCTGTGAAAAAGAAAATGAAAGCGATTCTTCTGGATAAATGGATTTCAAACATGACTGGGAAACATTAGGTTGAGAAAAATGCTGAAAACAATAACTTAATATAATTCATACCAGGATCCAAATGAGAAAGAATCCATTCACTGGCCATATTTGTGTGGCAGGGGGAGTAAAATAATTAGTTTCAATAAGTTTTACTCACTCTGCCACCAAAGTAAGAGACTGTTTTGTATCAAACCCAGAGCCTCAGGCATGCTGGGCAAGCACTCTACCACTGAGGTACATTTAATAGCCCCCAAGAGACTCTTGAAGGTATCTATAATAAAATATCACCAATGATCATCTCATCCTCGAGGCACGTGAGCTATGAATGTGTTCAAAAGATAGGTTCTCCATTCATAAGAAGCCAAGGCACCACCTCTCTGTTCCAGAGACGTGTCAATAACATGGAGATGTCTATAACTTGTCTAACAAGATTACCAATAATAACTCTAGATTTACATCTATAGGCCAACAGCTTTTTCTCTCTTTTAAGCACCATCCACTTTCATTGGCAAGTTAGAGCGCTACTCTCCAGAACATTCATGCTGCCTGTAAGAGGCACATACGCTACTGCTCCATAAAAAGGCCTTTCATGTTCAAATCCCATAACCACCATTAATTAATTTGTGCACTGCTACCCTTCCAGCTCAAAGACGAGAAGGAAAAACAACAGTGCCTCTGTGTCTAGAATTTGATGGCACCAATTATAGTCCAATCCAATTAAGCAAGTCACACACTCTGAAAGGGCAACCTCGCCATTATATTCAGGGCAACCAGAATATACCACTACTGCACTAGGAACACCCCAGGCTTCAAAGTAACTCACTTCTCTGTGGGATACAGAACAACCTCGTGTTCCAGACCTTCATTCTCTTCCCATCAAGGGGGAGCAAAAGGCCTTGTCAGGGGCAAATGACTGTCCATGGTGGAGCTGGCCTCATGAACTAAGTCATTATGAAGAAAATTCAATAACTGTAGACAGATGATCTTGGTATAGTATGTGACTGCCAGTGTCTTTTACGACTAGGGATTCTTCTCTTTTGGTACAAGAAACATTTTCACAAAAGTGACTTTTTATTTTCTTTCCTCACCCTCCAATTTATGGAGATTTGGAAATGAGCAAACTGTGGCAACAGAAAAGCAATGAGAAAGGAGAAGAGAGAGGAGGGAGAGAGAAGAGAAAGAGGGGAGAAGAGAAGAGGCATCTAGTTCTAATCTTGCCTAGACCAGTTTTCCGTGGGTGTCCAGGAAAGGGGTGCTACCAGCGGGCACCAAGAGGGGAGAATTTTGTCACTCAAATTCCTAACTTTGTGTCTATGATTCCAGGGACAAATGCTCCGAAAGTTGATAGTTCCCTGGAGACACCAGGAGAAGCTGTCACAGAACAGGACACAGTGACCACCTCTTCTCTCTACACTAAAGAACTTTTTGGAAGAAAAGTGTCCCTCTCTGAGGACTCTATTCCCATTCCTCCCCAGGAGACTGAGCTGGATCCAGCTTCCCGGGGGCAGGGGCTAGGAAGCGCCTGGAGTTTCCCGACCTGTTGTAGCATCTCTAGCCAGTCCAGCCCAGGGCACCTTCCTGCTCTCACTCCCCAGGACACCCTCCAGCTGAGCCCCACGGAAGATCAGAGTCATGGAAAGAACTCCGCTGAAGCTCAGGAGATTCCCCGACGGGGGCCAGACTCTGAGCCTCATTTTCCCCACTGGCTGGGGCCAACACAGTGTCCATCCTTTCCAACTCTCCAGATGTGAGATTCCAAGTTAGATTCTCGTCTCTCGCATCTTCTCCACTCTCCCCCGCCCTCTCCACCCTACTCGTAGCCGGTGCGCTTCTTACCCACGGAGGCGGCTCGGGTCTCCACGCACAGCCACAGGGCGACAGCCAGCAGCGTCTTGCCCTCCATCCTGCACCTCGCACTGGGCATCATGCCCGGACCCGGGCGCAGTCAGTCTCTCTCTCTCTCTCTCTCTCTCTCTCTCTCTCTCTCTCTCTCTCTCTCTCTCTCTCTCTCTCTCTCTCTCTCTCTCTCTCTCTCTCTCTCTCTCTCTCTCTCTCTCTCTCTCTCTCTCTCTCTCTCTCTCTCTC
>PVHP010012156.1:0-18657 GCA_004024765.1 Zapus hudsonius
TTACACAAAGGGGGCTCAGTAAACAGGAACACAGGAACTCAGCCAGCAGGAGTAAAACCTATTAGCACTTGTAAACAGGATTCAGGGCCTTCAGCCATCCCCCTGCCTCCTGGGGGCACAGGTGTGCTAGGAACAAAGGCATGAGCTACCATGCTAAAACTTAGCTCTCAGATATGCAGCCAGGCTGGGTCCAACACATTGGAGAGTGAGATCAGTATAGGTTAACAAATATACACCATTCTGGATTACCTAGATTCTATTTTTAGTAGCCTCCCCATCAATTGCTTCAATAGTGCATCTTCTCTTGTGAGCCCAAGAGTACAGGATCAGGTGCATATTGCCCTGAATCCCCAGTTCCAGTCAAGGGCTCCCCCTCACTGAGGTATATTTGGCCCAATTTAAAAGCTGTTGATTGTCTTCCCCTGGCCTAGGCTACTCCATTGCACAAGTGCTCCTCTCTTGGTTCACTGTTCTCTCCCAGTAGGAGGTGTGGTCAGCCTACTCATGGCCACAGACTGTGTTTCATGCCAGTGATCTCTGTTTACTCCCACTGCCATTGATAAGCTTTCCCTGGTAGCTTGTGTACTGCCTTCCAGCATTGCACTAACTGCCATCTGGACCTCGAAGTATCTCTCGAAGCAGATTGATGACATTTTGTGGTTTCTTCAGTAACAGGGTTTTGCCTCAGGCCTGGGGAGGGCATTCAATAGCTTTTACAGAATTCTATCTTGTTTTTGGAACCTCATGGGTCACTTTGGTCAATAGCTCACTGAGGGAAGGAACCCGTGGCTGGGACCAGGGGTTGTCAGACTGATCAATTATTCACAGGCTTAGTGTCCCCTACTACTCATGGCACCTCTTGCCAGTTGATGCCCACTACTTGCTCTATAGGTTACAGTATGCTCTTGAGGATTTTATGTTTTTGAACATAATTTGGATTAGCCTCATGCTTAAGCCATTCCCTTTCTCCCATCCCTTACCCCTCATTCATAACCTCTCACTTCTTTCTACTAGTCTGCATAGAGTTTACGGTTATCCTGGTTAAGGATTGCATATGAGGGAGAATATGTGGTGTTCAATTCTCTGTTCTTTTGAGTGTTCACTTAGTAAGATCTGCTCGAAGTCAAACCATTTTTTCCTAAATTTCGATATGTCCTTTTTCCTTTCACCTGAGTAAAATTCAATTGTGTAGCTATACCACAGTTTTACTGTCCATTCCTCCATGGATGGGCATTTGGGTTGATTCCAATTCTTGGCTATTATGAATTGAGCTGCTATAAATATAGTTGTACATGCAACAATGAAACACCTGCTTAAGAAACACAGTAGAAAACTAGGCATTAAGGTCTAGGCTCAGGAGATTTTCTGAGTGTAATTTCTTATAGCTGCTATTGTTTATTCATTACAAATGTATATTTACAAATATAGTTTATTTATAAATGGATTAAATATTTTAACTTTCACAATTTCATAATTTTTAATTACTGCTTTACTGATTGATTGTTTGTAAAACTGATTTTTGTAGCCATTTAAGTTTCTAGTTTTCTAACACATAAACATGAATAAAATGATATTGATTTATATAATTTGAATTAAAAATGATCATTTCAAGCTATGAGTGGTCCACTCTTTACTTACAGTATCTGAATAAGAATCTTTAGCCTCACTAGTTTATTTGATCTACCAAGCTGCAATGTTTGCCAAATGCATGCCTAATATATAGGTGTAATATATATATAGACATATATACATATATATATAGACATGTATATATTACAATAACATGGTTGACTAATTGAATTTTAACATAAAACATTCCTTGAGAATCACCTGTCCCAATCTTTCATCTAAATGGTGAATTGTATTCAAGTATAATTATTAACAGAATTAATATTTGGTCCTAGATTGTTTAACCAATGTTTTAGCTTTCATAAACATTTAAAAAATCATAGCTATTAAAGAGGAGTTATTAGTTAAAATGACAAAAAAATAAATCGTTCAAAACAGTTGCTGACTAACAATGGAAATTTATAGTAGGAATATCACTTCTGTGAATAACAAATTCTATCAATAAATATTTTAATATCTGCTGGATGTGAGGTGTAGAACAGGATGAAGTTGCCACATGGTTCATTTTGATATTAATAGTTTTCTTACCTATACTAAAAAATTCCAAAATCAAAGGAGGGTTTTTTTTCCATTGATTTAGAAGAATAAAAACAATGACATAGAATAGTGGCAACTCTTGAAACTAATAAGGACTGGATTGAGATATAGTGGAAATTACTATAAGGCAAGATTTTATCTACAATAAATACTCTGCCTTTTATACTCTGCCTTTTCTATACATAAAGTAAATCCAAATGGAATAATTTGAAAGCATTTGAAATTATTTTGAAGAGTAATGATTTCTGTATTGATATAGAAAATCAATAGTGTTTACTATTTTGACACATATTCAAAGTAGTGATTCACACACAAACACATATATACATGTATATGAAATCAATATATAGTCTTACAGCATTTAATAATGGGGACAGATTCTAAGAAATGTGACACCAAGTGCTTTCACCAAATTATAAATACCAGAGAGTGCACATAGACAAATCAAGATGGAATAGCATGCTGTACATTTAGGATATATGATGTAGTCTATTGCTCCTAGGTCACATAGTGGTGCAACATGTTACTATGTTGAATATCATAGGCAATTGTACCACCATAGTATTCTTGTATCTAAACAAAGAGGTACAGTAAAATTTGATCTAAAAGATAAAAATAGTACACTCTGTAGGGAGCTTAACATAGATGGATATTACAGGAATAGAAGTTACTCTGTATGTCAGTGGATGAGTGCAGAGTGAGCATGAGGGCCTAGACATTACTATAAACTTGTAATTACTACATAGTTAAGCTACAATGACTATATAAAGATAGATTTTCCTTTCTTAAAAAAATAATTCACACTAAAACACTGAATATTTTACTTTATCAACTTCAAAAAATGAATTAATTCCTGTAGAGTGTGTGTGTGTGTGTGTGCGTGTGTGTGCGCGCGCTCGCCAGGGCACACATATGCCATGATGACACCTTCTTTGGGTAAGGGTCTCTTTTTGTTGTTCACCACTCCATTTGCACTTACAAGGGGGCTGGGCATCTGAATGCAGGTACTCTGAGTTGAACTGTAAGCATTCTATCTGCTGAGCCATCTCCCCTACTTTACCATCTTTACAAAAACTTTTTGGCTTTAATAAGTGTAATGCTTAGCTTTAAACAAAAAAAATTACAGCTATGTAAAAAACATTTTCTCAGCCAGGCTTGATGGTTCATACCTTTATTCCAAGTACTCAGGAGGCTGAGGTAGAAGGATCTCCATGAATTTAAGGCCAGTGTGGGCTACAGAGTGAGTTCCAGTTAAGCCGGGCCTGTAGTAAGACTCTGTCCCAAGCAAAACAAAACGGCTAATACATTTTCTGCATCCTTATTCTATAAGCATTTTTCTATATTTTGTTTTTCTTTTCTTTTACCCTTACATTTTATTTTTTTAGCAAAAATGAAGGCAGAAGTACACATATTAATTAGCCTAGGCCTACACAGGGTCAGCATCATCAATATCACTGTCTTGGACTTCCAGGTCTTGTCCCACTGTAATGTCTCAAGTTCAGTAGATGCATGAAATTGTCACTTCTTGTGATAACAATGTATCTTTCTTGATACAACCTGAGGGGGATGCCTGAGGCTCTTCCTGTAGAGATGAATCTTTTCAGAAACATTTCTATGATGATATGATCTTTTTTTGTTAATTCTTTTTTCCCAGTGACAAGGATGGATCCTGTGGCCTTGCACTTAGCAGTGCAGCATTGTCCCAAGGAGCTACATTTCAACTCCATAAAGTTTCTATAAGCAGATGATGTATTTGAACATTCTATATTAATAAAAATCTTCAGTGTTGGGATTCATACTTTCAGAATTTTAAAGTAGCTCATTGAAGAATTCAATAGCTTTTGTTATATTCTTTTATATGGATTCTTTATACTTTTCTGCAGGGTTTCCCCCTCCTCTTTCTCAGCTTTAAGTTGCAGTTTCAAAAATTCCATCAGTCAAATCTTCAGGGACCACATTTAGAAGTTCCCCAATGTTATCTTTATTCACACCCAAATTCTGTTTTTCTGCCATGCCAACCCTAGCCTGGTTGATTTTTGCAACCTCCTCATTGTTAGCAAATCCTCTCTAGTCAGGGATGAACCTCTTGAGTGCCTTCCTACAGATGCCAATCATAGAGTTCTTGCTGACATTCTTCCAACATATACTCTTTGTGCAGTCATAGATGTTTACATCCTTGCTTCCATATGTTTGGGTGTCTGCCTCAGTTGGAGCTTTTGCCTGGGTGAAGGTCCTCCTCAAATATCAGGTCTTAAAAGCTACTTTAACTATTTGATATATTGAATGAACCAAGCAGGAAGTGCCTTAAGATAAAAACGACCTACCACTTGATAGGTGAAGATCACAGTACAAGGAAGGTAAGGGAATAATATCAACAATAAGCAAAATCTTTAAAAGTGTGTTATTCTCCAAAGAGTACTTCATTTCATCAAAACCACAATCCAGCAGGGTATGTTTGAATGAGAACTGAGTCATCCCTGACTTCTTACTGCTCCTATAGTTGGCTGGTATTGCAATTCTATACATATAATTGAAAGACCAAGGTTTTCAATCTCAGATCATAATGAATGTCAATATGTACCCTCAAATGCTTCTCCTAGCAAGAATTTTACCCTCTTCTAAAAGGCCTTGAAATGTGGTATTAATTTTTTTTTTTTGATATTTCAAGGTAGGGTCTCACCCTAGCCTAAGCTGACCTGAAATTTGCTATGTAGTCTCAGGGTCACCTTGAACTCACAGCAATCCTCCTACATATGCCCCCCCAAGTGTTGGGATAAAAGGCATGTGTCACCACATTGGGTCCAGATTTGGCATCTATATAGATGAAATTCCTTCCAGACATTGGTTTCCAGAAATACACGATTTACTCCATATTGAAGATGCAGTCCAAAAATAATTTTATTCCACAATCACTCTAAGAATAATTTCCAAGAATTCTTCACCAGGCTTCATATCAGCATTTGTAGTCACTATTCCCTCACCTTATGCAATGAATCTCAATTTAGGAATCAGTTTAATCATCTAGAGCTAGCAATAAATTCAACATCATAGTTAAGTCCAGGCTTTTCTTTCAGCATCTTGAACAAACTGCTTTGCTGTAATTGTAATGGTTCTGAGAGGGATATGCTTCTGTGTCATCTCCTTAGCCTGTCATTGTGTTGGAAATAATCACCTCTCTTGAAGAGATTGATAGTTTGAGTAGCTAAATTGAGGCTGTTTATTTCCCACTAGGCAGGATGGGATGCAGCCAAGAAAAAAATATTTAAAAAAAAAAAACAGAAAAAAGGGGGTGGCTCATGGTCTGAGCATTGGAAATAATGTTTTATAGTCAGTGAATGCAGGGATGGATGGTGGACAGGGTGATTCTGTTCTCCCTCTTACTCTGACTGGGCTCTTGGGAAGAACAATTTTTCTCGAAGTCTTGTTATGTCAGTTTTTCTTAATAAAGACCTTCTCATGATATTATTCCTCCCTCAACATGGTACCTGTGCATTATCCTGCTGGAGTATGAATGATTTTCTACTCTATAACTTTACTTGGGGGTACAGTGGTTATTCCCTGATCAGTAGGTACTAGCAGAGGCCCATTGTCTCCTGTTTATCTGCACTTGGGCTTAAGTTGACTTAAGGCCCATTTGTCTTGAAAATGGACCATCATATTTTTATTTCCCACAATTGGAAACTTCTTCATATCTGATATAGGCCTGTCTCAAACTGCAAAATCTCATTGCCTTCAATAAAACACTTCCTTTAAAAGCTTCTGTCACTTTATCCTTGTTATTTTATATAAGCAATGATTTTGACATGCCTGACTGGCAAGTCATAACCATCAATGATTTTCCATCTTAGTAATACTTAGTTTCCAGGTCAGTTACTTGATGTGACCCCTTCCTGACTCCATTGGATTTTCCATGCCTAGTGACCATGAGGAATAAAGAAACATGAGATTAAATCTTGCAAAAAAGAAAATAATACAATCAAAAGATGCTGTAAGCATGAGATTTATGAAGCTACTGTAGACCATTTTATATGAAGACTGAGTTGTTGATTTAAAAGTTGTTTTGCAGTACATGACTACACATATGTAAATATATGCACATTTATCCCTTTGAATCATTTTTCATAAATTTGTTCATACTATATCATTCTTAAATAGATATCATTTAAAATACTTGACATATAACATATGTTAAATTAATTTCCTAAAAAGTTTTCCTATGAGGTATATACCACTTACATGTTCAGTTGAAGAAATTGAGGTTCAAATAAGTTAATATAATTATTGAAATGTTATAATAAAGATATTTTTCTTTTTTCTGCTTTTTAAAATTAATTCACGTACTTACTTTTAATTAAACCTCCCCTCCCTTTTCTTTCCTTCATCACCCTGCCTCTCTTCCTTGATTTCAACCTCCTAATCCTGTTCCCCCTTTGAATTTTTTATCACTTAACATATGTTACCTCCAGTGATGGTTAAGTTTTGTTGTCAACTTGACCTGTTTAGTAATCATGGGTTTGTCTCTCAGGTAGTTGAGAGGGAAAGCAGCCCTCTCAGGAGGGGACAGGATATAAGGAGGCTCAGTGGAGCTAGAAACAAACAGGAGGGAAGTTCCAGAGACTCAGGAAGTCAACAAGTCTAGGAAAGTGTTGCAAGACCCCACACTAATGCTCTATAAAGAGGAAGGAATTCTTTCTCTTACTCCCCCCACCTGTTTGCTGTTGCGTGTGCGGTGCTACAGATGGATTTTTCTCTCTCTGCTTAGACTGTGAAAAGGTGGGCCAGCCACTTTTGCCATTATGGAGCAACTTCCCTTGGATCTTTAGCTTCAATAAATCCTTTCCTCCCATAACTGTGCTTGGTTTGGAGGCTCATCCCAGCAGCAGGTGTGGCTGACTACAGTACACCTTCTATACCCTTCTTCATTTAAACCCCCTCCCCCTAGGCTCACTTTCTAGTTTCCTGGCATCTAAATACTCTGACTCCCTAAATAACACATACTTAAACATTCTAAGCTAGGATCAGCATATGAGAGAAGATACAATGTGTTTTAAGCCTTGGGTTAACTCACTTAATACAATATTTTCTAATTACATCCACTTTCCAGTAAATTTTATAACTAACCTTTTCTTTACAGCTGAATGAATTTTATTGCATATACATACCACATTTTCATTATCCTCATTTCATAGTCCTCAGTTGCTGGACATTTAGGCTTATTCCCTTTCCTTGCTATTGTGAGGAACACAGTACTAAATAATGACAAGTATTTCCATTAAAGTACTTCCTTATGAGTAGTATAGTTGGTTCACTGGGTCGTTTTGTCTTCAGGTTTAATTTTCTTTTATCTGCAAGCAGAGACATGTAGAGAAAGAGGAGAGACAGAGAAAATGGGCACACCAGGGCCTCCAGGCTCTGCAAATGAACTACAGATGCATGTGCCACTTTGTGTATCTGGCTTTACTTGGGTATTGGGGATTGATTTCCAGGTTTTTAGGCTTTTCAGGGAAGAGCCTTATCAACTGAACCATCTCTCCTACACTATTTTCAGCTTTTTGAGAAACCATCACACTTATTTCCCTAGTAACTAAACCAGTTTATATTCCTACCAACACAGTAAATATTTCTATTTCCCCAAAATTTCACCAGCATTTATTGTTTGCTTGAAAAGAATTTTGACAAGGTTAAGATTGAATCCCAGTGTATATTTAATTTATATTTTCCTAATGGCTAAGGATGTTGAACACTTTAAGTATTTATTGGTCAACTGTATTTCTTCTTTTGAGAATTTTGTGCTGTTTCTTAGCCCATTTTTTTGTTTGTCTATTTTTTTGTTTAGTTTTTTTTTGAGTTCCTTGAATATTTTGACAATGTAGTGCATGAATACATTTCCCTCCATTACATAGCTGTCTTGTCACTTGGTTGACTTTCTTTTGCTGTGCAGAAGTGTTTTAATTTCATGAGATCCATTTGTAGATTGTTTGCCTTATTTCCTGGTTAGCTAGAATCATATTCAGAATGACTTTACCCAGTATTTTTATGTTGAAGTGCTTTCCCTACTTTTTCTTCTAGCAGTTCAGTTTCAGGTCTTACATTAAGGTCTTTGACCCATTTGTAGTTGTTCTTTATTTAGAGTGAAAGAAAGGATTTAGTTTAACTCTTTTCTAAATGTATATCTATTTTTCCCAGCACCATTTGCCAAAGAAGCTGTCATTTCTCTAATGACTATTTTATGCATTTTTGTAAAAAAAAAAAAGGGGTGGGGTTATATATGTGTGAGTTAATTTCAGTATCTTTGATTCTATTCCTTTGATTTATGCACCTCTTTTTGTACCAATACCACATTATTTTTGTAACTATGGCTCTGTGATATAGATTGAAATATGATAAGGTAATAGCCTGTGTTGTATATTTTTTCCTGAGACTTGCTTTGATAGTCTGAGGTCTTTTAGTGTCTCCAAATAAATGTTAAGGCTGTTTATCTACTTAGTGAAGAATGGCATTGGGATTTTGATAGGGATTGCATCCCATCTTTAAATTTGCTTTGGGTAAGATAGCCATTTTTATATATTTTTCTGTTATTGTTTTTGAAGTAGCATCTCACTCTAATCCAGGCTGACCTGGAATTCACCATGTGGTCTTCTTTTTTCATCTTTTCTTTTCTCCTTCCTTCCTTCCTCCCTCCCTCCCTCCCTCCCTCCTTCTCTCTTTCTTTCTTTCTCTCTCTCTTTCTCTCTTTCTTTCTTTCTTTCTTTCTTTCTTTCTTTCTTTCTTTCTTTCCTTTTTTTTATGCAGGATCTCAGTCTAGCCCTGGCTGACCCGTACCTCACTTTGTAGCCACAGACTGGCCTAGACTCCTGGCAATTCTCCTACGTCTGCCTCTCTAGAGCTGGGATTAAAGGTGCATGCCACCATACCTACCAGGCCTTTCAGCTTACTTTTTAATGTTGTATATGGAGGCTGCAGATTTTTGTGTCAATTTTCTACCCTGCCACTTTTCTTAAAGTGTTTATCAGTTCTAGGAATATTCTGGTTTTAGAAATTTAGTAAGAAATTTGTATGATCATTGTACCATAGAATTGTCCAGCAGGATCTGGAAACTCATTTCCTAAGGTAAGGCTATAGATAAAAGCAAAACTGAAATTGACATACCAGTTAGTAAGAACTGAG
This sequence comes from Zapus hudsonius, assembly GCA_004024765.1. NCBI lineage: Eukaryota > Metazoa > Chordata > Mammalia > Rodentia > Dipodidae > Zapus > Zapus hudsonius. Next base: position 9,334 of record PVHP010012156.1, read on the forward strand.
CAGATAGAATGGTAGTTAACATTCACAGAGATTTCTATAGTACTTCGAAATTTTCTGCTACATTGAACTTCCAGGTATATTTCCTGTCTTATCTGGCACTTCTTTAACTAGGAATTCTTAGATTTCTTCACAATGCAATGATGACAAAATCTGGCCTAGATAAATATTTTTCTACTGTGCCCAATCAAGGAGGAAAGAATCCAGAGGTGAAAATCCAATTACTTTTTTCCTTCCCATTGCATTGGCTTAACACATATGGCATCCAGAGAACAAATATTTTTAGTTTGCAAAGGTCAACCTCATGACACATAAAACCAAGCAGTGAATATGGGTAATGCATTTGGTTTAGCAGATGGAGTATAATAAAGAGACCAACGGAATGAGAGATTCTTGGAAAAATTAAAATGACCCCTAAAGCAAAAGAAAATAAAAATCCTGTCATACTAACACAGCTGAGTTTATGGGCTGATGTTGCTATATGGTATATGAAACCTTAATTAAGAGAGGGAAAGAAAAGTTCTTTGTTTTTCTTTAAAGGACAAGCAGGTTATGTTGCTGTTGCTTTGTCTTTTGGTCTAAGGGTCTTATAGTTATTTATGGTGTTTAGATAAGCACAGGACCCTTGAATTTACCTGTTGTCCCCCATCTCTTAGATATCATCTATTCTTAAGAAACACACTAATAGTTACATTATTTAAATGGGACCATCTGCTGAAGAGAAGGATTTATGAATATAGCCCATAGTATTGGACTATAAAACAAAGGCTTTATAGAACCCTGAGTGCTGACACATGGTGTTTTGTGAGGGGGAAGTATGATGTGGATAGGAACACCTTACTCTCTTCTCTTGGGTATATAATGTAAAATTATTCTTGTTTATTTGGTTCAGGATCTAAAAGCACCTGGTGTTTATGAACTTCTTTTAATCAAGAACATACATATTTTCTTAAATGTTTTAGGAAGAGGATGAATTCCAGTTACAAAACAGTAGTCATAAGGAAACCCACGTCTAAAAGTGTATAAATTGGGGTCATCAGGGAAAAAAGAAAAGAAAATAGAAGGGGGATTAGCTGACAAAAGGGATGAGTAAGATGGTGAGGGGAGCAAGAACCTGTAACTGGGGGAGATATGATCAAAATATATACATGTATGAAAATGTTATTATGGAACCCATTATGTGTAATTACTATGTTCTAATAAAATAATAAAAATGAAATGACCTGAACTCATTATGGACAATAAAAAAATGAAATTGCCTAAATTTGAATGTTTCTTCAATTCTGAATGGAATTTACTTTAACAAAAGTATATTATGTGTTATGGAAAAAGCCAGAACCCAATAAAATTCTGTTCAAATATGTGGTACTCCTGTCTGAACTCTGTTGCCACTGTCCTTCCATTAATTTCTACATAATTTGGCTAGTAAATGTGGAAATTATTATCTTGATGTGTTAATTTCCTATGGCTGCTACTACAAAAGAACATAAATTGAATACTTGAAACAATTTAATGTATTTTCTCACAGTCCTGGAGGATAGATATTGCAATTACCTTCTTGTTGCTGGGATAAACGCCTGACTGGAAGCAGCTTCTGGGAGAAAAGAGTTTATTTTCGGCTTACAGATTCCAGTGGTAGCTTCATCTTGGCAGGATATGCTGTCTCACTTCATCATACATCCATAGCAGAGAGATAACAGGGAGTACCAGCAAGTATGAGCTGACACGGAACACCTTAGGAATGAACTCAAGATCTGCCCCCAGTGACATACATTTTCCAGCAGGGCTCCACCTGCTTAAGACTTAAGTAGGAAGCTTGATCTAAAACACCAAAGGCTATGTGGCCTTTTACATTTACACCACCACAGTAGAAGTATAAAATCAATGTGTCAGCCATTTGAGTTTCTCCTCTGTCTCACTGTGTGCTCACTTGGACATCTCTCCATCTGCATTTGTCTGTGTCCTCTTTTCTCACACAAATAGCATCCATATTGATGCTATATTGTATGCATATTGTAACACCTACCTTAAATACGCAGTTTAATAATTTAATAATTTAATAATAATTGCATAAATAAAAGCTTAATCTCAAATAATAGGTATATTCTGAGTTATGGGATTAGAATTTCAACATGCAAATTTGAGAGGAGGGACACAATTCAGTCTGTAACATGTAATCCCTGATTTTATGTATCCTAACATACCACAGTTACACAGCACCAGTATGCCACTTTTCTGTTGACTGTATACAACATAATTAAGTGCTTCCTTAATTCACATACCAAGATATTCCTTTAGATATCCACCTGAATTTGTAATGTTATTGGTCCAAAGAATTCAAGTCCTGCATAACAAGAGGTGTTGTAGTTTATCCTCTCATTGCTCAGATAAAGTACCTGACCAAAGGCACCTGCTGGAAGGAAAGTTTACTATTATTATTGGCTTAAAATTTCAAGGGGACGCTTCATGAAGGGAGGGGAAAGAATGATAGGAGCATGGACTGTGCACAAGCTCTGCCACAACAGGTTGAAAACAATAGCAGGAGATTGAGCTGAATTCTGGCAAGGGGCAGCTGACTATAATACCACTGAGCCTGCCAAGAACACATCTATTTTAATTATATTTTTAGTGCTAGTATAAAATACTTGACCAGAAGCAGCTTATGTGAGGAATGTGTTTATTTTGAGTTACAGTCTTGAGGGGAAGCTTCATGATGGCAGGGAAAAAGATGATAGAGCAGAGGATGGGCATCACTTTCTTGCAAACATGAGGTGGACAACAACATCAACAGCACAAGCCAAGGTAACACTGGCAAGCTAGGGTTAATAAACCTCAAGGTCCAACCCCAGCAGCATACATCCTCCAGCAAGACTCCACTTCCCAATTGCCAGCAGCTGGGAACAAAGTATTCAAAAATTCATGAGTTTATGGGGGGATTCCTAATTCACACCACAACATTATTCTCCTGACCTCCATAAACTGAAGACCATCTGTAGAAGGGTGAGCTGAGGATTAGAAATTAGATAATGCCAAGCAAAAATTCCAATGCACCCCCAAATTTAAGGAGTACCTAAATTTTTCTCTACAAAATTAAAGAATTAAAATCATAGACAAACAGATATTAAGGTATAGTGGGAAACTTTATTTAAGGGAACATGAGGAGTTACAGAGTTCTCCAGCCACCAGTGTGGGGAGAACATGCGGGAAAGGTTTTAGTCAAAATTCTATGAGAAAAAAAGGTTCATGAGGGGAGATCTTGAATCCCCCTCACCCCAGCCTAAGGGGTGAGTACCTGACCAAAAGCAGCTGATGGGAGGAAAGTTTATTATTATTATTATTATTATTATTATTATTATTATTATTGGCTTAAAGTTTCAAGGGGAAGCTTCATGATGGGAGGGAAGGGAAATAACGGTAGGAACAGGGACTGTGCTAAGGGCACAGGGAAGGGCTGTGGTGAGGGGCTTTCCTGGAAAATGAAAGTACTCCTTCTAGGATGCCATGTGGAAGAGACTTCCCTTTGTTCTAGGGAAACTTTTAAAACCTCTACTAGGTAAGTCAGAGAGATAGCTGATTGATCTATACCTAACCAATCAGTTTTTGCATCTACGGTTTGGGCTCTGGCTGGAGACACCTCCCAGTCAAGGTCAGGGGTTTCTATTGAGCTTGCCTGAAACTGTCACACATCCATGATGCAAAATGTAATACATTCAGTCCAATACTGCCCAAACAGCATACCTCCTCCAGCAAGGCTCCTCCTCCAAAATTGCCATCTGCTGGGTGTTGGGTAAAGAGAGTCACAGACCCCTGGCCCCCTGCAAGTGAGCCTGTCTCTCTGGCCAGCAGGAGACGGGGTCCATCTGGGAAAGGTGATGACTGCAGCCAGAGACACAAACACGCGGCTGGGAGAAGTGTCCAGGCAGATCTCAAAAGCTTATTCCAATACCCATCATATATATAACCCAAGGATGTATTGTCTTGTCTTATCTCTTTCACAAGGGAGCTCAGGAAGCAGGAACAAAGCTTTTAGCATTGCTTCTATCACCTCTGCCTCCAGGGGACACAGGTGTGCTAGGAAAAGCATGAGTTACTGTGGTACCTTGCTAATAGGGCATGGAGGAAGTAGGGTTCTGCTGAGTCTGGCAGGTTTCTGGGACCATCTCCTTCTGATAAGGAAGTTGAGGCAAAGTCCGAGGGCCCCTGTAAATCTTAGCAATCCTGAAAACTCCAGCCCCCAGGCAGGCCACAGCTGTGCCCTGAGATAAAAGCAAACAGTTCAAAGCCTAACTTAATCCAGCTGCAATAAACAAACCTAAACAATAAGGTTACATTTCCTCTGCTGACATCACCATTCTCTCACAGATCTTGCTTCCTATGCTTCTACCTCTGACTTTTCTCTATATAAACAACTGCTATCTATACAATAAATGAGAACTGCCTACTGCCGCGTTCTCCCGAGAGTCTCATCTCTCATTCGGCTCACAGCTATTCCAAGCCACTGCTCACCCAGCCCTCGTGGGTGAACAGGGAGTTGATGCGCACTGCAACTCCCTAACTAACCCACAGACCCAGAAGTTACCATGCTCGGGGCTCGGACCAAAAGCTGTAAGTCACCTCATCAGGTTGCATATTATATTCTGAAACTTAGCTCACAGATATTCAGCCAGGCTGGGTCCCAACAGCTGGGAACTATAAGTTTTTAGGGGACACCTAATTCAAATCACCCAGGAAGGGGGAAATGATGATATAAAAAAATGGAAATGAGAGTCATACAGTACTGCTAATATGATCTATGCTGTCCTAGTCACAGTATACCTTCAGAGGTTTGTTTTCTCTCGCTGTGGCCAAATTTTTTTCTTTGAAAGAAGATAAGAAAGCATTTAGTCTTTGCAATTATATAATTACCTAACCATGGAGAGGAGCCGAGATTAAGATGATGCTACAAGAAGGATATAGATGAAATGAATCAATGTTCTTACACCATGCATGGTGGCACATGTCTGTAATCCTAGCATTTGGGAGGCTGAGGCAGAAGGATCATGTGTTTTATGATAGTCTGGGCCACATAGTGAGATTTTGTCTCAAAAAGAAAAGTATCATAATTCTTGTGGATCTAATTAACCTATTTAATCAAAGAATCATATTTAAGTTTTCTAGTTATGTAAGGATGTAAGTTTCTTTTACTTCATTCCAGCCATATTCAGCTTGCCCTTTTGTAGTTGCATGCATACTAATACAAAATAGTGTTGCTTTATACTTTCTATTCTTGTATAAATAACTTTTAATGTAATTAATATTCATTGTTTATCTATTATGTGTTTACTACTCAAATAGTTTCACTAGAGATATTATACAAATTAGATAATTCATGTTTTCCTAGTTTATAGTGTATTGCATGAAAAATCTTTCACCAAAATTTAAAAATAAACCTGCAATTTTGAACACAATAAAGGTCACAGCATTTAGGACTGGAAAATGCTATAAAATGAGGCAATTATCAACTACTTGATTCATTCAAAGTTTATGTAAGGAAGAGATATTCTCTTTGAATTGAGAAGAGTACCAGTAAACTAGATAGCATAAAAGAATACCAGGGGCAATGTCCCTGAATAAATTAGGGTGATGGTGTAGCATTGAAGGAATTACATGAATGGCTACCAAATAGATCAAATAAGAGAGGCAATGACCTGGTGTTTTGAATATGCGCATGTCTCCCAGGTTCTTCCATGTTGTCACAAAACGAATGAGTTCCTTCTTTTTGTGGCTGAATATTACTGTATTGTTTTTATGTATCAAACTTATTTACTCATCAATTGTTGTAGTCATCCACATGCCACTGGGATGAATCTCTAAACCAGGCACAGTTTTGGGAGGAAAGTATTTATTAAGTAACAGAACCAAGGGAAGTTGAATACTGACTAAAAAAGGTTAGTCTCCTTTCATAAATCCAAGCAGAGAGAAAGACCCATCACCCCCACCCAGCACACTTCAATTTACAACCAGCAGGAACTTAGGCCTGAGCTCAGACTGCTGTTTGCATATGTATCACTGGAATTTTACATTAGAAATTTACATTAGAAATACCTTAGGGCTGAAGGCCAGGACAAAGTGACACCTCTTCCATCCAGGAAGCTGGATAAAAACTGATAAAAAACCCTTTTTAATCTATTGGGAGACATTCATTCAAACTCCCACAATCCACCCCTGGCCCCCAATAGATTTATAACTATCTATATTATGTTTAGTCCAACTTTAAAGGTCCCACGTTCTTATCTGAAATTTAAGATTGTCTTTTAACTTTAAATTCTGTAAAATCAAAACAACTTATAAACTTTTAACATATAATGGCACAGAGTAAACATTTCCAACTGCTATGAGGCATAACAAGGAAAGAGTGGGCCAATGCGAACTCAACAAATATCAGCAAACATCCAACATCTGCAGTTCAAGTCCCATACCACAACCAGTGACTGACATTCTCTGGATTTTCCAATTTTGTCCCTCCAGCTTGGCTGAGTAGCTGGGAAAACTTCCATCCTGAGCCAAAAGCACTCCTTGATAGCCATTGCACAGTCCTAGTATATCTAAAATGTCTTCAGGTCTCCATTACAAAACATGGTCCACCTTCCAATGGATTCACTGGCTGATCAGGGATTTCGTGCCATATTTCATATATCACATCTCAGCAGTGGTTCCTGGAACTGTGTGCAATTCATGACCCTCTCCATGCATGCATTCCTCATGCTTCCAAAAATAATACCAGGTATGCTGGACACAGCCATTTTGTTAATCCAGGGGCAAGATAAACAGTGATCTTGAAGAGCAGATTCCTTTCAGTTATTTCCTTTCAAAAGAGTTTGTACAGTCCATCATTCAGTTCTTCCTGGGTGGAAACTCAGGCATCTCTCCATTGTTTCAATGTAAAGCAGTTGGGTCATAATCAAAAGCAAGTCTCCTTAAAAGCCAGTCTCTGTGCCAGTAAGTTAAACTTTCTTTGAGGTTTTTCCAGCTTTATATCTTAAATTGTCAGTTCCATATCCATAGTGAAGCACCAAAGTCTATTATTTAAATTTAAACTTGGTCAAACTATCTGAGCATAGGCAGTAGAATGCATCCATTGAGTTCTATTTAACTTTTCTGCAGTCTCTCCTTCTTAGAAAGTTCACAAACAAAGCCTCCAAATGTAATTCTCTCTGCACTGAGCATTTCCAAATTCTCACCAGAATAGTCTATAAAACTTGGCTTATCACCTTGGAAGGCATCTCCAGTTGCAAGTACCAAGTCTATGTCCATTCCTCCAAGACACAAGTTCCAGAAGACCAAAATCCACATGGTCAGATTCATCTCACAATTCACCCCACTCTCAGTACCAAATCTGTTGTAGTCAGCCAGACACTGCTGGGATGAGTCTCCAAACCAGGCACAGTTTGGGGAGGAAGTATTTATTGAAAGAACAGATCCAGAGGGAATTCTAGAAATGGTTGGCCCCATTTCACAGATCCAAGCAGAGAGAAAAAACCCTACCAGTACCTTCAATCAGTACACTCCAACTCTAACAAAAAAAAAAGCAGGACTGCCAGATTTCAGCTCCAAATGCTTTTAGCATATCTGATAAAAAGTTTTGAATCTACTGGGGGGCATTCATTCAAATTACCACATTGGTCAATGGACATTGGGATTGTATCTATATATTGTCTACTGTGAATAGTGCAACAATGAAAATGAGGTGTAAATATCTGCTTGATAAACTAATTTCATTCTCTTTGAGTATATCGCCAACAGTGGCATTTTTGTTTTCCATCTTTACCAATTAAACATGAAAAAAAGCAAACAAACAAAAATCCAATGCATATTGCTTTTTGCTTTCTGTTTTGTTTTGAGATATTGTCTAAGCTATGTTGCTCAAGTTGGCTTAGAATTTGTTGTGTTCTATCTTCTTTGTAGATAGAATTACAGATGTACACTATTATGCCTAGCAATTTAGGAAAGTATTGCAATGACCTGAGTCTTGGAATTTCTTTCATTCTATTAACAAACAAATTAACTTCCTTATCTTAACACTGAGACATTAGAATCTTCTCATTCTCCATTTTTTTAATTGTCCATAATGAGTTACATTGTTTAGTGGGCCAATAATGAGTTGTTATCCCCAATTCCTCATTGCCACCCCTCTCCATCCCCAGTCAGCTGGATATCCTCCTCCACATTGTAGTGGACCTGAGATATAACTCATTAGTAGAGTTATTGCCTAACAATTTTTAATCCTAGTTTTAATCCTCAGCACTGCAAGTACACAAATATAAATAACAAAAACCCTTTCCCCCTCTCCATTTGTCCTAGAATGTCTGGCATGATCAAGATATACAAGGCTTAGTACAGATTATCTGTATGTGCATTCTTGAGTATGTATTTTATGAATTTTCTTATCTCTAAATGTATATGTCTGTGTTCATGTTTAGGAATATGCTCTTGAATGGTAGTGTTTTATGAACATGTGTGTATACCAAGAACACTAGATAACAGCTCTGCTCTGTACATTTTGTTGGGCCAGGCTCAAGTAAGCATACAAAGATACCTTCAGAATCCATCAACATAAAAATACTTTCATCTCAAATGACAAAAATTTTTATATTGGCATCGATGGAGCATTGAACAAATGCTTCAAAGTGTATTTCTAACACCAATATCACCACTTTTTGGCTCTTTTCCTTTAGACCATCAAGACCATGTTAGGCCTGTCTGTTTCTTTGCCAAGAGACAGGATCCAAAAATGAAATTCTGATTTTACTTATTGATTCTAAAATGCCAGTCTTAATTGCCTCTGAAAGAAAGAATGAAGGAAAGAAAGAACACCAAGAGCAAAGGAAGACCCAAGTCACAAACTTTATAAAACTATAAAGCATCTGAGGCTATGGCGGACATATATTCACATTCAAACCATCACAGCCACTTAAGCTGCATTTATTAAATCCATTAAAGGTGGACCAACTTTTGGGCACCAGGACAATGGGAAAGATTACCTGAGATTAAAGCCCAACTCAGTGGCTCTGGGTGGCTGTTTTATAGTCTGGCTAGGATAGATTTATAACCATATTCTACTTGGGCCTCTGTTTCTGGTGGACTGCCATAAAAAAACGTCTTCCTTGCTCTTATTCTCTATCAGGAGTCTTACTCTATATCATTCAAAAGAGTATAACCTTTGTGACCTTACCTTGTACTTAAAACATCCAGAATGGTGAAAGAAGAAACTTTTTTGCTTTAAAAAGAAAATACATATTTTGTACAATTTCCAATGTCAGGCATGGGGAAATGACCTGTTGTGAAGGT